>RJWT010051044.1:0-10759 GCA_004365215.1 Cuniculus paca
TTCTGACAACAAAGTGCATAAAACTGGCAAAGATTTTTAGGCCTCTTATGGTATATATCAAGAATGTTCCTCAAGAGCCTCAAGTGGTAAAGGCTGGGCTTTAGGAAGGTGGTTGATTTATAGGAGATTTATAAGAGATTTATATTGATTTATAGGAGCGGTAGCTCACTTGCTGTTAGAAGATGGGTTCTGACTCGAGGAAGCTCACCAAGCATGTGACCTGGAAGGGGGTAAATCTGTCTTCCTGGATCTTCACTTTTCTCTGCTTCCTGGCCACCATGATGTGAGCAGCTTTACTTCATCAGACCCTTCCACCATGCCCTTCCTTTCATGGAGACAGCTGACAATGGACTGAAAAAGAAAGCCAAAGTAAACTTCTGCTCTTTAAATTGTGGATGTCGGAGTCTGTGTCTCAGGGAGGAGAAAGTGACTAAGACAGGCCCTTTTGTTCTAGGGCTGCCAAACTGTTGTGTGTGTCTATCTATCATCCTTCAGGGGAAAGAACAGAGAATGGAAACTTCCTCCAGTTTTAGACTCCCTTCTGCCACCTTCTTAAATGATTAAGGCTTAAATCTTCCATTTTAGGCTGATTTTTTTTAACTGGCCAGTCCACCTGATAGCTCAACTCTTTTTTGGCAACTCAGATGAATTTCTGATACTTTTTAAATGTTTAAAGAAAAAATAATAAAAAAGTACAAACAAAGCAAAAGAAACTTCTAAGAGGCTGATTTGGGAAAGAACTACCAAGAACAACTAGAAATCAAAGATTTTAACTGAAATTTTTAAAAATGACACCAGTAGTTCGCAATTAAACTGCGTAGTACCGACTATAAAGAGTTCTAAAATCTCTAGAATGAAAGAGAGAATCCCTCCCAACTAATGGCGGACAGACAGATGCATTTTCAAGTATAACAGAAAGCAAAAGATAGTTAAAGTACCTTTCATAAGCTTTCAAGCAAAAAGAGGCAGAATATTTGGGATTAAAAGGATGATAGAGTTGAAAGTAAAAAACTGAAAAGACATAAGAAAGAAGATATATAGCGATTTTAATGAGTGAAATAAATCTTGAAGCATAAATATTACTAGAGAAAAAGAATATTACTAAACTTAAAAAACTAGTTGTTTTACACAGAGATATTAAAATTCAAAGCTGAGGTGTTATTAATAGTAGACTTTCAGAATAATTTTGAGATGTCATATGACTACAATGTGAAATAAATGATCTGCTGTTGATTACTTGTTGGAGAACAGTAATGATAGATCAAGAGGAAAAAAGCTTACGAAAAGACAAAAACATCACATTATCATGCTTCTTCTAAGAAAAATATGCTGACTGTAACACACAAAAGCTAAGAGCATGCATTCTTTTCTACTGCACTTGTGACAACTATTGAAATTAACTCTAATTGGGCTCTGATAAAAATTTTAAAGGATTGTTATAATATGGGTCAAGTTTCTTACTAAAAAACAATCAAATTAGAAGTCAATAAAAATAGGATTATTCCAAATATTTGAACATTAAGTGTATTAGTCACACAGTGCCCCCCTGATCTGACTACCTTGCAAAAGCACATGAGGTTTTTGAGTGACATTTTAGATCTACATACCCTTTAAATTAGACACAGGGCATGAAAAATGAAAATGCAATTATTTGGAACTGAACAGTTAAGAATATATTACACAGCAGTAATGTGAAATATAGCAAACAAAAAAAAAACATTTACAGGAAATGCTATAACCTCAAATTCTCTTGTTAGGAAAAAAAGGCATGAAAAATAATGAATTGAACATCTTTTCCAGTCAAATTTACTGTGATAAGCGTGAAGGCTAGCATGGTCAAATGACCAAAATTAATTTTGTTCTCATATTTCCTGTATAGCTGGTCCCCAACTTATGATTTGACTTATAGATTTTTTTTGACTCTGTTGATGTGAAATCCATCTACATTGAGTAAAAAATTTATTTTGAGTTTTGATGTTTTCCTGGGCTGGAAGTTTGTAATATTATTCTCACTCGTGATACTGGGGAGTTGCTGCTCCCAGCCAGTGATGAGGGTTGTGGTGGATTAAGTAAAGGGCAGCTTGTAACACCCAGTTGAACTGAATCACCAGGGTTCTGGGTGTGGAAGGCCCGCCTGAGGACTGCTGTCAACAGCATAAAAGCAGAACTGGAGGGGAAAATCATGTGCTGTTGATTCTCCTGGAGAAGCTTGTCATGCTGGCTTTCCTGATACAAACTCAGCTGTTCTCATTGTTGGAGGTGCTCAGTCCTCACTGTGGCTGAGGATGGCTACAATTCTTTTCAGGGGAGCTCTGGTCCTTACCTTGAGCATCATTTCCTGGCTCCAGTGCAGATCCCTCAGCCTGCTGGCACAGATCCTTCACCCTGCTGGTGCAGACTTTCTAGCTTCCACCACTGACCTTTGGGCCTTTCTAGTGCCGTTCCTTGACACACACTTGCATGAGATATTGTTGTGGTCTCTAGGCCTCCAGCTGGACTTGCGGAGGACATTGCCATGAGCTCTAGGGCTTCAGCTGGATTCAGCTGGATTCATGCAGGACATTGCTATGGGATCCAGACCCTCAGCTGCATTCTTTGGGTCTCTAGTACATTAACAGATCTCCTGCACTCTTCTGCATTTGACTTTTTGGGGTGAATATTATAAAATAATCCTATAAATTATGTGTGCTGTGTTAAATCTATTCTCTTGCAAACTGTGACTACAACAAGGATAAACAAGAAAAACTCTATGTTCCTCAAGCATGATATTCTGTAGGTTAGATGTATTTTGTATGCATTTTAGGCTGACAATATGTTCAAATTATGATGGGCTTATCAGGACCTTCACCTGTAGATATGAGTCAGTTACTGGTCTGCTTTGGGGTTGGTCTGGCCTATGGCTCTACTTCATAGATCATCTCATTCCAAACCTAAACTGAAGGAATATCCATGGAGAACAGACTGTTCTTGTGTTTAAGGGCAAGGTGAAGAACAAGGTAGCTGGTTGAACTCATTTGAACCTTAAAATTTCTACTCAGAACTAGTACATTTTCAAAGTAATTCTATAATTGAACCCATAGTCAATGGGGCAAGATGTATTTAAAAGAAATATATATCTGTTGTCTTGATAAAAAAGATTCATTTTCTTTTTGCAACGAAAATGTAGGAAGAAACCCTCAATATTTCATTAAATTTTATCATCAGACTCAAACCTTGAGTCTCATAGCAGTTTTTCCACTCAGTGAATGCCTAGAGATCTATTAAATTAAAAGGCGCTTCCTTCAAATACACAACCATGGGACACAAAATAACTACAACCAACACTCCCATTGGAACAATGATAAGAAGTGTTACTTGATTGAGCCTAGATTTTTAGCAGTCTACTGAGTGTTTTCCATGGTCTGAGCTCTTTTCTTTGGATGAGTCTTCATTTCTATTATCCTCCCTGATCACATTATTAAAGGGTGGGGAATAATAGGTATTTTGGGAGAAAACCTTGTTAAGCCCACTCCCTTCTAGAGAGCTGACGCCCTAAAGTGTTTTTATGTTTTAACAGTTATTGTCCCTTTTAGTCCAGACTATTAGAATTTTGGCATTATAACTCATTATAAACAGGGTTTTTTTTTTAAATGCTTGTATTTCAATCAGAAGTATGTACAAATACCTATGCTCATGTTTTTTGAAAGTATACTTTTCTTTCAAAACTGCCTTATAGATGGAACTACTAGGATTCCAGGAGATTGGTGATATCTGCTTCTGCTAAATCAACTAATATGATTTTTCAGAGGTTAATTTAAACCATTGAAGGCATTTAGGCATGTATCTTAACCTGAACTTTTGCTTCTCAATGCATTTATTTTCTATTTACTTTTTCACTTTCTTTTCCTAATTTGGCAATCCTGAAAATTTCTGGTTACTCTGATTTGTCTGTCTCTGTGTGCCAAGTAGTCCAATTCTTTTTAAGCTCTGTAACAATTCAGAGGAAAAAATATCCAAGTTCCACTAGTAATGTTCTGTTCTCTTCCAACAAAGCCACCCTTTAATAAGTAGATAATCTATTTTCCAAGCTATTGCAGGTAACAGTCTGCTACAGTTTGCATTGGAAACCATATGCTACTATCTTCCCAGCTTCCAATAATAGTTTATAACTGGTCTCTTACACTCAAAGTCAACACACAGATTTTCAATTGTTTGTTATAGTAGTACCTCACTATAGTAATGAATGAGCTCAGCATTTAGTGTATACAGGAAGAATTAATTTCTTGCTCTTATTATACAGTCATGTTACAAGTGTTTACTTCAGTTCTGCTGGAGGCTTAAAGTAGGATGTGCTCCCTGTTCTGGGCCCCAGGCCGAAAGTCCAGCTTCTATGCTAGCTATTCTCCATGTCTCTTAAAGGTTCTGCTCAGAATTAGAAATAAAAGAACTGGCATTCTGTTCCCTTTGCTCACAGTCTATTACCAAAACCAAATCCCAGTGTTTAGATTAAAAAATCTATAGGTAGAGAAGTATAGTCATTTTACGAATAAGGGTGACACGAATGATCACCCATTATGACAAAATTTAGCACACAATCACATCCTAAGCAATTTGGAAAAAAAAAGACACAAAAGAATAAACCACTCGCTAAAAATGGAAAGATTTAAAAAACAGCAGAAATAAATTTAATAGAAAACAAACATGTCAAAAATTATTAAGTAGAGTAAATCTTCTCAGAGGGTACTAATAAAAGTGAGTAAACTTGGCTAAGTAAAATGAAAAAAAGCAAAACAAACAATGTTAAGAATGAAAAAGAGACTGTAACCAGAGATCTAGGAAAGATTATAAAGAAACAAGGACATCATATGAAGAATTTGATTGGAATGTTTACATAATAGAGAAATCTCTAAAGATAAGACAGTTAAAACACAATTATTCCAAAACACATGTGAATACTTGGATAGTGTCATAAAGAAATTGAATCAGTAATTAAAAATACCAGATCCGGGAACTTAAAACAGGACACCAAGATATTCTTGTGGACAAACTTTATTAATCATTCAAGGAACAAATGCTTTGATCTTACACAAAATATTTAGTAAATACAAAATAGAAAAAGAGATAGCATGTCTCCTCCAATCAGTTCACTGAGGCTAAATTAACATTGGATAGCATAACCTAAAATAATGAGAAGACAAAGAAAAATTTATAGAAACATCTTATGTATTAACAGTAGTGAAAAAAATTCTATACATAAAATATTATTAAAAGGTACCAGGAATATATTTAGAGGTTAATGTATCTTGAGAATATACTAAACAAGAGCAACCCCCCTCAAAGATTTTGGGTTTATTTTAGCAATGCAAGACTTGTGTAACATTAGAAAGTGAATCACTATAGTTTTTAATGTAAAAAGTTCAAATAGGAAGAATTAATGATTATCTCACTGGAGATACAAAAAAATTTTGATAAAATTCAACATTGGTTAATGATAAAAAACAGCTACTAACTGAAAAATAAAAAAAATTTTAAACTGATAATTAGGAGCTATACAAAATACTCTATTTTATTAGTAATAGATTATGGAAAGCCTCTTTAAGTGAACATATAAGATAAGGCTGTCTTCTAGTATCACTTCTATTCAATTTTGTAAATGGCGACATGGCAAAAGATACGTATAAGGATTGAAAAGAAATAAAAATAACTTTTTGCAGCATAAAGATCAGAAACATTGCTAGTAAAAGAGCAAATATAGAAATTATTTACTTTTTTAAACAATGGCAACAAAGAAACATCATCATCAATAACAGTAATAATATTCTTCTTATCCTCAAGAAATACTAAGTAAAGGCTGGGGATTTAGCTCAGTGGCCTAAGCACCTGCCTGGCAAGCGTGAGGTCATGAGTTCAATCCCTGGTGCCACAAAGAAAAAAAAAAAAAGAAAAGAAAGAAAGAAATATTAAGTACCCAGAAATAAGCATAATACAAGATACATCATACTGTCTCAGAAAAGGTAAGTCTTACTGAAAAACATTAAACAGAATTGCATGGAGAGATATATTACTTCAATAAATTCAAACTCTCAATATTAGAAATTTCAAAATTCGAAGAGGAATTTTTGTGAAAATCATAAAGTTAGTTTTACCTTTTTTTGGTGGTGCTGGGGATTGAATTCAGGGTTTGACCTATGCTAAGGCAAGCATTGTACCACTGAGCTACATCTTCAGTCCTGATTTTAATATTACATTGATAGGAAAACTGAGAATAGCTAGAAATCCTTGGGAAAAAAAAATAAGTGCAATGATTGAACATCCTTATTCAGATATCAGGACTAGTAAAGCTTAAATAATTAAGTTGATGGGATATTGGTGGAAAGATGGACAAGTGAGCCATTCAAACTAGAAACAGGTACACAGAAACATATCCTTGGCAGAATAGAAAATTGATTTATAACTGCACTAGCAACACAGATTCATGGAGAAAGGGCATACTTTTTAATAAGTGCAGCTGAAATAATTAGTTTTTTGTGTGGAGAAAGAAAACAAATGAGAAACTCTGTTCATTAAACTCAGTATAAAGAAATAAGACCTGGGAATGTTCCTCAGGGGTAGAGCACTTGCCCAACATACACAAGGCCCTGGGTTCAACCAAAAAATAAAATAAAATAAAAATAGAAGAAAGGGAAGTGAAAAAACAGATTTGAGATTTATGCCAAAAATACAGACTTCTTACCCATTCTATTCCCCCAAAAAATATCGAAAAAGAAAATTGGTGAAAGACTTGAAGATTTTTTCTTCATGCCATAGAATAGGGATCATCAATGCCAATAACTTGGGAAATAAGAAGCACACTCATTTGCAATTGGGGAAAATCAAATTAAAGTCATGGTGAGATATAATTGCATATCTGCTATACTTGTTCATGTTCTATTGCCAATATCATAGTACTACAGACTAAACTATGAAGAAAGGGGATTTATCATGGCTCATGTTTCTCTTTCAGGGCAGAGGGGTTGTATCTGATGATGGCTTTCTTGGTGGTAGAATCCAGAGGTAACATAGACTATGGGGTGTATGTGTACGTGTGTGT
Organism: Cuniculus paca; assembly: GCA_004365215.1. Classification (NCBI taxonomy): domain Eukaryota; kingdom Metazoa; phylum Chordata; class Mammalia; order Rodentia; family Cuniculidae; genus Cuniculus; species Cuniculus paca. The sequence continues at coordinate 7,070 of RJWT010051044.1, forward strand.
ATTTTTTGGTGCTTCCCATTCTTCTCAAAGCAATCGATATTCAATCATGGGGAGTCCATCTTGATAAGTCTATCTTAATCCTAACCACCTCCCAGAGACCCCGCCTTTGAAAGCCATAGCTGGATTAAGTTTCCACCTTCTTAATTCCTCACAATGAGGATTAAACCCAGACATGAGAGAAGTGATAAACCATATTCTAACCTCAGTATTCACCAACTAGGGAAAAATTGTTCAACCAGTTCAGTGTTGAAGAAGTTTTGGAACAAGTAAAATGCTTATGCACTAATAGTTGGGGGGAAATCATTGTTTTCTAGAAAGTTGAAAATATGTACATCCTAGCTATAGCAATTTACATCTCAGGTATAAAAAATCTTGTGCATATCCACCAGAACATACTATGTATAAATACAGAAACAACACAAAAAAACCAAAGCTGAAATCTAGAATCTAACCATATGCTCATTATTTGTAGAACTGGTTAGAAAAATTCTGTCTTTATGTTGCTAAGTGCTATATATTGAGAAAAAGTAACAAGGCACTTGCAACAGTTTGGATGAGTTTAAAAACATAATGGTTACTTAAAATACAAGTTTAGAGAGCCAAACATATGTAACATATGTGGTAAAACTATAAGTAAAAGCAAAGAAGTGATAAAACAAAATTCAGAATTATTCTCCCCCTGAACAGAGTGAAAACTGGGTAGCATGGAAAATATCTGGGAGATAACAATAGCCAAAGGAAAGTTCCTTTTATAAAACCAAGTGGTGGGTAAATAAGAGTCATCATATTGTTTATGTTAATTTATATGTAAGTATTCTTCACATGTACTCAATATCTGATTGTAAAGCAACCATGAAGAATGTAAGATACAGAGGAATTATTAATACCCCAGGAGCAACAGCACGCAATGCTTGGCAACCTTACAAGATGGTAGATACCTCTCTTTTCATTTAAATTTTATTTTAAAGAAAATAAAACCCAACAAAACAAAATAGAATAAATCCAATCAAAAGTGAAATTGGTACAGAAGATCAAAGCAGGATAATAAGAAAACAACATTGGCTATCATAGTATATCTTGTTATCTTCACAGTAGTTGTCCATTCCATCAGATATAGCAAAATCAGACCAAAACAAAACAGAATAAAACCAATCAAAACAGAATATTGAGTAAAGCAAAAAAAAATTAATAAGAACAAAACAAAACAGTGAGGATGATATTAGACTTCAAAAACAAGATAGGAAAAATCCCCCATCTTTGCCATATTGCATACTGTTATCCTCCCTATAGATGCTCAGATTGTCAGCCCCATGCCTGAAATTCAACCAAACACTACAAGCCCTCAGTTGGTTTTCATACCTCAGTTGCTATCAACTCAGGCTGACCTCCAAACCAGCTGGTGGCTTATGGGGTGAGGGGGTTTGGTGATTCTCTGCCTGCGAGACAGTAGGCTCACAGGAGACACTGACTTTTCTCTTCCTGGGCCCTGCATGGTCTGCAGGGCTTACCAGAAAGGCTGGCTAGTTGGCTTGTTGATTGGCTCCTACAGTCCCAGCATGGCCAGTTCCAGGGAGTCACTGTCTGACTTTTCTCTTCCTGGGTCTCGCATGGTCTTGGTAGATGTCTCCTTTGGCCTGATGAAGACACCGAGGACATGTGGCTCAGAGCTTCACTTGACACTACGACACTGTGAGTATAATGAGAGTCCTTTCCCAAGGTGTCATTTAGAGGAATTGGAAGTGAGGGTAGCATCCTCCTTTTGAAAAGGCAGTGGCAGACCCAATGAAGAATTTGCACTTTTAATTGCCAAAAGTTTCATAGGGAAAATACTTTATACTGAATGATCTTTAATTGACAATGCCCTTCCTTCTCATTAGTATCAGAAATTCTACAACAGTAAACTCGGGGTGATGCTGCAGTGTGCTAGGAAGCCATGCTCAACCCAAATATGGATATTTGAGTTGGAAAAAAGGTAGCTGGGGAAGGTTTCTTGAAAGAAATTTAGTTGGGGGGTTTTCAGTCAGAAGAAAGATCACATTTAATGATTACTTATTACTTTCTTCTCATCTCCCACTGACCCAGGAAGATGAACATATTTTAATTTTCATGAGTTAGAGTGACAGTCCTTTACTAAAAGCACATCTTTGCCCAAGACAAAGCTGGGCCCCACCCATGGCATAGGGTGACAGACACTTAGAACTTTCATCTCCATTGCTTTTATCAATATATATCCTCATTTTCTTTGTCTTCTCTTGTAGATTGAGGGCCTTTATTTCTTTCCCCAATGATGACTGTCATACAGCTTAGCCCGAAGAAAGTTTAATAAATGTTGAAGCAGTATTACAGCATTCAAAGGAAAAAGTGAAATAATGAGCTGAAGATATCTAAAGGAAAAGTTATCTGAGATGTGCAAGAAATTGATTGAGATGCATAATGGAGAAAGGACATGTTTTATTTCTAACAAAATCCTTTGGTATTTAACCCATCAAAGAGTGGAGCTTTTCTTTAGCAAATCGCTTCAGTATGTTATTGCCTTATTGGTTCTGGGAATAGAGGAAGGCTTATCTAAAGATGATCAATATTAGATTGAAGTTTGATTGTAAGATCTGATTCTGTAAAGGTGATACAAAAAGATGATAAATTTTCTATACAGCACAGCATCTTAAATGGCATTAATTTATACAGCAAAATGAATGATTCTGATAATTTAATTAAAAAGTCAATGGTGCAGCATTAAGCAGTTCCCGTTGTTTATTCCAGGTGGCAAGACCCTGACAAATTAAATAGCCAAGTAATAAAATATCGCAGTTCTAGGCCTATGAAGACTGATACAATACAACTCCAGGGAGTTGAGGTAGGTACTGTAATGAGAGCTTATTATTGGCCTCCAGCTTTGAATGGACCTTAGGTTTTCCTTTTAAGTAGAAGCCTGTATTATAGGACAAAGAGCTTTATCTCTTCTGACAGGAAAGCTAAGAATAACTGTTCTTTATGAGTCATGCAAACACATTCCAAAAAGGGCTTTCTTCTATTAAACATCTGTAACTGCTTTTCCTGTCCTCTTCCACCACCTCAGCCCAGGTAGAGTTGACAGGCGAGGGATAATGGGCAGGGGTTATTTTTACTCCATTGAATTTCAGTAAGGGAACAAATAATATTTCAATTCTCTATCTTCGGAGACAAAATGTGGCCATGAGTGACCTTTGGGGACAGGAACGGTAGAAAAATTTTCTTTTTTCAGCTGTTGTTGGTGCCAATTTCTCACCGATAGGAAGCATGCTAGCTCGCTCCTTGAGTCCTCATTTCACTGTCTTTTCTGGGATAATCACTTGAAATTTGGAGAAAACATTTTGCTGTGTGGTATTCGGTCTTTCCAGGGAAGTTCCCTAAGGTGGTTTCCTCACTCATAAATGAATCTAATTTCTATTTTTTCTAGAAAGTTAACATTTTCACTTGAGATACAATATGAAAATAATATTTCACATATTCGAAAATAAGAAGGAATTTTATTTCTTTTAAATAGAATTCATTCTATTAAAATCAGTTCAAGAGAGTGATCCTCAACTTCTTCATGACTTGGAGAAATTCAGTGGGTTCAGAAGAATAAAATTTGTTTTTTTTCTATGAAGCTTTTGGTTGAAGAATTCTCCTGCCTATCAATGGGAGGAAGGGAAAAAGTTGGCTATGATG
>RJWT010051045.1:0-10714 GCA_004365215.1 Cuniculus paca
TGCTTTGGTCTTTCACTGACCTTGCAGGTCCAGGCCCAGTGCTCTGATCATCTGTTCAGAAGATAGTGGTACACAGTGTGGCATCTAGGGGGCAGTCTCCTGAAGGTGGTAGCCATTGCTGAGTCCCTATAGTCTTGTTTTGAAATCCTACGTTGTTCATTGTTTTGTTGGGTTGGGTTTTATTCTCTTTTGCTTTGTTTGATTTTGTTATATTCGATGGCATGAGCAATTATTTCAAAGATAGTAAGATGTATTATGGTAGTCATTTTGGTTTTACTATTGTCTTGTTTTGAAGTCCTTTATTGTATCCATTGTTTTGTTTTTATTGCTTCTATTCTATTCTGTTCTGTTTGACTTTTACTATATCCTAAGGTATCTGCAGCTATTTTGAAGATAACAAAAGGCATTATGGTAACTATTGTTGATTTTGTAGTGTTGTGAAGTTCTGTATCACTTACTCTGGTTTGTTCTGATTGATTTTCCTCTGTTTTATTTTCCTTGGTTTCATCCTCTTTAAAGTAAAAAAATAAATAAAATAAAAAGATCAGTAATGAGTGAAACCCTTCTGGGCTGTATCAGTGACCTTCATGTTTTTCAGGATCTTCTGGGGTGGGGAGGATGTCAAGAAAAAAAAGAGGAGAAAAGCATTCATTTATTTAAATTGACAAATCTTGTTTATCTTAACTGCAAATTTAAACCATTTTAGCAGGACATGAACGATAACCTCATTTTTCAAAGACATATTTCTAATCTTCACTAAGTTAATTTTGCTTAAACAAATTAGGACAATTTGTCTGGTGACTACTCTCTAGGCTCTAAATAGAACTGTCATAAATGAAATAAAAATAGAAATTCTGAATGTTTCTTGACTACTGAAAATTCTATTCAAATGTAAAGTACTACTAATCAGTAGTAGTGATCTGTTTCTCCAAAATCATCACATTGCTAGATTATTGTCATGTGGCGCCCTTGCCAACCTTGTCCTGTGTAACCAGTTGGAATTGTGAGTCTGATGGTTCTGCAAAGAGCTGCTGGGTACAGGGGTGGAGCATGGTCCAGCAGCTCAACTGACCCTAACTGGAACTTATTCAAAAGGACACCTGCTACTGTCCTTCATTGTTTTATGGTGTCCCCAGAGTGTTTTCCCAGTTTCTTCTTCCATTCAAGGGTGTTGCTTTTGCAACCTCAAAGTTTTGTTTGTCTGTGAAATTTACCGTGGGAGCACCTGGACCAGAACCTACCGTGCAGTCTGGGACTTGATCACACATTCATGCTGTACAGTGAGTAACAAGGTCGATGACTCAGTTTCCAGGAAATCTGAATGAAGGGCTGGGCACTAGTCTGGGAGAGACTTTGTTTCTGCTGTGGTGTTTTTTCCTCCCCATCTCATCCTATCAATTTGAAACCAAAGACAGAAGTTAAATTTATCATTTTTCCTCTCAGGCTACATACTCCTTGTATTTTTACTGTGAAGTTTATGTGCTTTTATACAGTTCACAGGCCCATTTATGTACATTTTCCTTGCCTCTGAGACTCACCCTACTACTGCTAATATTTCTGTCCTCAAACAAAAATATAGAAGTGCCAAAAAAAAACTTCTTGGCATTTATAGTTTCCAAATAAACAAATCTATTAAGACTCTTCTCATGTTCTTTATTTACAAACATAATTTATGCCATTCTGGATGTTCTCCTAGCACCTGCTATCTTCTCTCTTTCTCTAGAATATATGTTTTATTATAGCCATATTTCTTTGACCAGTTTTAGTTCCTCCTACCTTAGAAATAAAACTTTTCATTGAGATGCCCATCAGAAAAAATATTTCCCACCAGACATATATTTACTCAGGTTGCATTAGAAAAGTAAATTTGTGTCATATTGTACACCATAAGAGATGCTAGCAGCAGTAAATCCATGTCACGAAGCCCACAGATTTTTTTTGTGTGTTAAATGGTAAAACACACAATAGTGTATCTCATTCTTGGTAGTATATATCCCTTTAAAGTATCAAGAACTATTCTCTTAAGAGAAGGTGCCATAAATAGAATCAGTAGAGTCTTTCTTGACACTCAGTGCCTGCCCCTTTTACATGAAGCTGAGAACACATACAAAAGTGAGCCCTGGTCTGTTATTCACCACACTTCTTTCCGTTCCTTTGTTCTTATTGCTTCCTCTGATAGTCTTGAAAACATAAACAATCAAATGCTTTTAAATCTACATGACCTTCATAGTTCTGATTTTAAATAGGCAGATATTTATTTTCATTACCTCTTTATGTTACAGTATAACCCCAGTGAGTATAGTTCTCTTAGAGTGGTATAAAATTCAATAATAAGTTATGACTGCAAGCTAATAATGATTTAGAAATTCTTGGTCAATTAAATATAATTTACTTTGAAATCTCTGAACATTGGATTTCTTCTTTTTTTTTCAAACTTTGTATTATTTTGGTGAGAGTTATGTTGTGATGGGGGTTTATGTACAAAATCAACATTTTTTGAATTTACTTATTGCTGGAAAAATTCTATGATATGCTTTCTTTTTACTTCATGACCATTTTCATTTTTTTCAGATTCTATACATAGCTCTCTCATATCTACCGTGAATTTTGAAAACCACTGGTACTCACCAGGACAAGCTTATGCTGGAAACACAGTCAATATTTACTGGAACACAATGGGAATATTTAGATGCCAAAAACTGCAGCTGCAAATTAGAAAATCAGAGAAATCCACACACATTGCAATTTAATATAATGGAGAGGTCTGTTCATCTAATTCAGATAATCCTCTTTAAATTCGACATTGCATCTTAACTTTTCTTAAATTTTGTTTTTAGGAAGCAAAACAGAAAAAAAGGATAGAAATAATATAGAATTTTTAAAAAATGTGCACCCATGTTTATAGTAGCACAATTTGTAATAGCTAAATCTTTGAAACAACCCAAATGCCCATCAACCACGGAATGGATAAAAAAGATGTGGTATTTTTATATAATGGAATATTACTCAGCTTTAAAAAAAAGGTAATCTTGAGGCTTTTATAGGTAAACTATACTCATAAGTGAAATAAATCAGACTCCCATCTTAACTTTTTTGCAGGAGAGGACATGGCAAGGCTATGTTATATCAGTTTGTGATAGTATAGAAATCTTCTGAGAACCTCATGATTGCCCAAGCCAGATATTTCTTTTGCTGTGTGTAGATAAGATCCAAACAAATGGATTTGATAAAGATGAACACCAGGGGGCTGGGGATCTAGCTCAGCGGTCTAAGCGCCTGCCAGGCAAGCGCAAGGTCGTGAGTTCAATCCCCGGTACCTCCAAAAAAAAAAAGATGAACACCAGACAGTGAGGACAGACAAATAAAATGTGACATTAGGTCAGGCATGAAGTATTTATGATTTTCTCCATCATTTGTGTGACTGTCATCTGTGTGACCACCTCTGTGAACACAAAGATAATCCCACAGACCCTAAGAGCTTCAAGCTGGAAATTGGCAATATTGCATGGACCAAAGCTTACAACGGTGGGGTCTACTTTCCCTTCTCCGTGTTAGCCCTTAAGTTCTTCATACAAGGAAGTGCCATCAAACTGTATTACGTTCTACAAACAGGTATCTCACAACCAAGAATAAAGTTTTATACTCAGAAGCTTTGCATCTGTGACATATCAAGCCCCTGACAATGTATATTTCGATTTGTCTGTTTGTACAGGTGGAGCCCCAGCTGGAATGCAGAGCCCTGGTCTTTAATGAGGAGTTTTACTGAAAGGTGAGTTTTATGCAACCATACACTTTTTCTACTTTATCCTTTGTAGTTATTTATTCATTTATTTTAATAATGGTGCTACTTCTTTGAAAATCAAATAAAGGACAGAAACGCTACAGCTCTTTCAAGGTTCAGATTCTTTCATTTATTACTTTTTAGATATATGTCTTCCCTCAGTTGATTTCAGATCAGAATTCCACAGGATTGCATCTCATTTCCCATTAGCATGACGGTAATTAAACAATATGGGGTGTGTGTATGTGTGTGTGTATGTCTTCGTTCACAACTATTAATTTATCTTTTCATGAAAAACCTCAGTATTATGGCAGTCATTCAGTAAGTAAATTGGTCCTGAGTGAGCTGGATTGAGGTTAATTTATTGCAAAGCTCTAATCACGTGTGTTACTCTGGTTTCTGAAGTTAACGTCAAGAATTTAGCATGCACATCACTAAAATTCATCTTAGCCCAGAAGTCAGGTGTCCACTGCAAATCCAACCCAGGTAAGCATCAAGTTAAAGTCTATTTCCTCACAAAGATCTATAAATTCCCATTTGAGATCCACTCCAGGGGACACAAGGCCTCCATGATCCCTGAGGCCTTCTCAAATGATGGCAGAGAAAGAGTGCAGAAAGACCTCATGCACTCCATGGAATTCCTGAATGCTCAGATGGTGCCAGCTGTGCATATGTGTTCTTCATAACCTAGATTTACATGGACTTCTTTGGTTATACCTGATTGCAAGAGGAAGGGGGAGCGTACTGTTTCTCTAGCCCAGAAGGAGAGAGTAGTCACATGGGGATAATCGATGCTATTATTCCTTGCCACACTTATGAGAAAAAACAGGTGAGACACTTTCACTTTAGGTTATGGATCACGTAAAGATAAAAACATGAAGAGGAAACAAACAACTGTAAATGTATTATGGGAAAATAGAATTCGTGAGATTGAAAATATATTGTGGATATTGTGAAATAGCAAGGCTTTCAAATTTTTCAGAGGATTATAAAGGGAGAAATATGGCAATTGTGTGTAGCAATGATTTATTGGTGTGACTTAATTCAGCAATCAAGTGATTGAATAAGAAATTAGTGCTGTGTTCTAATGACTATTGGTGTTTCATGTGAGTGGATTGGCTTCATCAGAAAAGACTATGCAAAGGCTGTGTGAAAAAGTTTAGAATTTCTGCAAGTATTGCAGGATGTCCAAACAATGGACAATATCAAATCTACTTAGTGGTTCACCAATTTTTCTGATTCACATTTAGTTTAGTATTATTGAACAACAGCTGAATAATGTTGTTGAGGTTCTAGACATTGTTCTATCAGAAAAGGGTGAGTCATCTTTTATATTTCTGGCACTCTGAACTTTGACTCCTGGGACCATAAAATGAAGAAAAACCAAAGACATAAATTCTCAGATGTCAAACTCTTAGTCTGTAATTTCTGTATATCACTTATTATTCATACAGACTCCCATAAAGATCAGGTGCAACAATTTATAAAGTATTTTAAAAATTTGCTGTCTAGTTTTACTTAACACCAACTTTTACCTCTCACTTCATCTCTACCAAGTTCTTGGCTGGCTTTTTGCTGATACACATTCTATAAAAGATTGAACATGTTGAACAGGCTTGTTAAAATCATTAGTGTGTAATTGAAACTTTCTCCTCAAAGCAATTAAAGTAAATGAAAGGACATTTGAAATAAGAAGAGATTGAAAGTGTGCAGCTGTCCAAATAATATATTGTTGGCATGGAGTATTCACATTCACAGAGTCCTCAGGGGTTGCAGTGAATGAACGAATGAATGAATGAATGAATGAGTGAATGAATGAATGAATGAGGCAGCCCCTAGTCATGCCTTAGTAATAGAAAATCTGGTGTTCAAGCTAGAAATTACTTAGCTCTGATTTTTTCATGAGGTTTCAAAACAACGAGTTGATCTATTTCACACAAGACTGTCTGTAAAATAAGCTGCAGTAACAAACCTTTCTTCATATATTCCAGTAGCCTTTGGTAATTTAATTCATGGAGACAAGGTTTAATATCTTCATGCTGTGGCAGAAACTTATAGGGGCCTTTCTATTTACTTTTTCCAATTTGTAGGTTTTTCTTTACCATATATATTGGTCCCTGGAAAGAAGATATTTTTTCTCAAAAAGTCAAAAATTCATGAAAATGTCTTAAAGTTTGTTGTCATCTAAGGTCCTACATTTGTCTTAATGGTTTTGCCTCATGTTGCAAGTGAAAATTGTGGCTTTTGGAAATTAATACTAAAGTAAGAGGCAGTTAGAGCCATTCTAAGGAACATGAAAGAAATGCTAACAGACTGTTAGCATGATCCAGAGGCCAGATTGGACCTCAGGAATACATGACATAGTTGTTTCTGGGGACACAGGAATGAACACCAAGCCATGGTTGGAGTGTGTGTGAGTGTGTGTGTGTGTGTGTGTGATTGCTCTGACCATATACCTTAGTGCCACAACAAAATGCCACAGGCTGAGTAGCTGAAAACACAAGAATTTGTTTCTCAGAATTCCAAAGGATGCACGACCCAGAATCTAGGTTCCCATAGGCTACATTTCCAATGAGAGCCTCCTGCCGCATTGTTTTAAAGGATCTTCCTGGCTGTATCTTCAAATGGCAGAAAAAACAGCCATTGCTCTTGTGTCTGGACTTATAAGGGCATTAATTGCATTCATGAGGGCCTGAATCTCATGACTTAATTACCTCCCTGAGGCTCCACCTCCAAATATTGTTGGCGCATTAGTGAGAGCTCTTCCAAGAAATGCACAGTCTGCAACCTGGGAAACTGGGAAAATCACTGAAGCAATGCAGTTCAGGTCCAAAAGCCTAAGAACAAATGAGTAGGAAAAGCGTCCTGGAGCCCACAGTCTTAAGAAACAGGAGCTCCAATATCTGAGGAGCAGAAGGTGCACATCTCATTTCAGGAGAAGAAAAAAATTAATCCTTCTCTCTATTTTGTTGTTACTCTATTTGGTCCTTAATGGGTTGATGCCTACTCACATAGGTGGGAGTGGATTTTCTTTTCTCAGTCTATTGATTCAAATCCTAAAGTATTCCTGACAAACCTTATAGTCACACTCAGTAACAGTGTCTCTCCAATCACCTGCACACCCCCAATGCCCAGTCAATTGACACAGCACAAACATTTAGTGATTAGGATCTCAACTTATGAAACATGCACGGCTCACACTTGCAGCCTCTCCAGAAAAATGCTCTGTCCTCTCCCAGCCAAGCCAGAGAGGCCCAAGGAACCAAGTTAAAGGATTCTGTCAGGTTTACCTCTTAGTAGCTTTTGATGCCTTGCTGATCTGCCCTGAACGTGTAGAAAGGCATGGTTCATGACCTGGAAAAGTCAAGCAAATTTCAGCTTAGAACATTGTAGAAGATAGTGTGTCATGTGGCGGAATGAGGAAGAGCTCTGTAAAAAGAAAAATAAAACAGAGTTTGAATAGGTGTCTTTCTGGATATCAGTTGTACAGTTTTGGTAGCTTCCTTTGCTCATTTTATAAAATTGTGGTGTGAATTTCTTCACACTGAATTGCTTCAGTTTGATGTGATTGCGCTCAGCTTTGAGAATAAGCATACTGGCCCAGCTCAATCATAACAGTGCTAACGATAGCTTTAACAGTTCTCCAGCAACTGACTATGACATGTAAGACAGCCAACTGATTCAGTCTGGAAAAGAAGTTTGGTCCTTCACAAAAGGCACCTGGAGTGGCTTTTCCTTGGTGCAAAAGTGTTAAGTTGAGATACAAAAAAAGTTGGAAGGAGTCCCTTAAGGACTTGAGGATGCTCAGTAGAAACAAAGAACAGGCAGGCTTTGGAAGGCCAAACAGAGAGAAGGGAATGCCCAGATCCATGATGATCTTTGCTGAGCCATTCCTAGGAGAAAACCAATGCACAGCATTTATTATGTCCACAGACAGGATCTAGAGTGACAGGTAACTTGCTGATCCTTCTTAAAAATGTATCCAAATTCATACACTCAACCACCTACCTCAAGTATTACCCAGTCTGAATCTGTTAGTCACAGTGGCCTTATTAGCCATGATTAATTTAGGAGCCCATCACCCTTTAGATTAAAAAGGCCGCTTTCTTACCAACTAATTTTGAATTGTGTTTTGTCCTTTTGGGAGGAATAGATACACCTGTGACCAGAATGACCTCTTCAGTTTCTTTTCCAGGAGTCACAGGACTATTTCTCTCTCTATTACTTCTCTGATAAGTAATTACTCAGATTCAATGGAGAGTCTGTGCTTTACTTAATTAGGTCACAAATCAAAGCTGATCCCCCAAAAAACTATCATATCCTCAAGGTGATTTTTTCAAAAGCCCCTTATATATCTTCATCTAATTATTAGTCTAAGTAATACCAGTCAATTTCTGACACAGATGGTGGCATAAGAGCAACAAATTCCATCTGGAGCAACCAGATGGGCAAATGGGATTAAAGTTATACAGATGGAAATTATGGGCTTTAGAAAAAAAATCCTGATTTTTTTTTATACTTCACAAACATTTTTTAAAATGACACCATAACTATTCGTCTATAATAAAGATGTAAGATATATTTCATATAGACGTCAATAATATATAGAATTAACCTTAAGTGTGAGAAGTGAGGAAAGCGGTTAATATTAAGAAATTAGGGTGTTAGAGTGACTGAAAAACATAAGGTTTTGGCGAGGAGGTAATGCTGCAGGCAATGATTCCATGTGTGTATTTAAGTTGTGATAATTCATAGGTTTCTATAGACATGATTTTCACTTCTCTGAGAGTGCTATATTTCAATGAAATGGTTTATTTTAAAATGTTGATAGTCAATAAATGCATTAGAATGTCATTAATACAAATGATACTAAGTAAATAATTACTTACCATTTCCTGAGTTACTGTCAATAGTAATGCAAAGGTCACAGTAGTCTGACGGGATTTTTAAGTTCTGGCAGGTGGGGAAAGCTGCAGCATGTGACTCTAATTTGATATACATTCTAGGATATAGTCATCAATAATATTATTTGAATAAATGTTGTAATTGTTCATTTTCACTATTTTGGTTCATCTTAACTGCCTTATTATTAGAATTTTTATGTTGAGTTGGTATTGATTTATGATACTGAAATAATTATTTTTAAAACTTGAACTAAGTAAGTTAAAAATATATATTCTTATTTTTAATATTTCCAGAGATATGCTTTTGCCAGAAAGGCTGTGGTTCTAAACACAAAATTGCCACAAAGTATAATAAAGAGGTATAATAAAATTAGCCAAAATAATGAATAAATTTTTTTGTTTGTTTGCTTTTCTTTCTTTTTTTTTTTTTTTTTTTTTTTTTTTTGGTACCGTGGATCGAACTCATGACCTTGTGCTTGCCAGGTAGGCACTTAGGTTACTGAGCTAAATTCACAGTCCCCAAAGGAATAAATGTTAAGGAATTTCTTTTGGAAGTCATGAATTGACAATTGATTAATTTATTAACATGATTAGGTGTGTGTGTCTGAGAAGGTAAATAAAGTGATGATATTGCTAGCTTGCAAAAATACCAGAAAGCACTGAGGTTTCTTTTGCTTCTTTGTTTTTGTTTTTGTTTTTTTGCTGATATAATGAATCACATTGGCTACCCAATGACACTTGTGTGGAGCACCTAATTCTCTAAGCCATCGGATTATTTTCTGATGATACCTTTGATACGTCACAGGTTACTGGTATACTTAAAGTGACATTCTAATACCTAGATTCTATGGCATTTGGAACTTTCATTCAATTTAGAATCAAATTAAAATCCATGACGATGACTAGTTCTCATTGAAGATATAAGCACTGCATAAAAGGGAAATCATTGCAAATAGAAGTGTCTGAGAACATGTCTTCCTTCATAGAAGCAGAAAATGCGACTAAATTGCTCACTTCTTTGTGTGTTCAATCCTGGGAACAGTCTGCTTCTTCCATTTATTCAAAACTTTCAAACATACTAATTTTCACTGCTTCTTACAAATTTTCACTGCATTAAATTCTCCTGGTCTATACTTATTTTACAAAAACAGGTAGATAAGTGGAATTTTTGACTCTCTCGAAGCACCACATAAGCAAGTTCTAATGGCGTAGTCTGTAATCCCAAGACTACTGAGGCTGAGGCAGAAGGATCACAAGTTTAAGGCCAATTTGGGTTGCACAGTAAGTTTGAGGCCAGCCAGGACTACACAAAGACCCTGTTTCAAAAGTCAAGGAAAATAAATGAGAACACTGCACAATAATATTACTTACATTGAATTAATTACATATGAAATCTACATTATGTACATGGTCTTATCGGGGCATGGAGAAACAACTAGAAAATATTAAATTCCTCATTCTTTAAGAAAATAATCATACAAAAAGACATTCATGAGCATGTGTATACGTGGTGCAAAAACAGATAGATGACAAGAACTATTAAAGTATAAAATGCATTGTATCTAATAAATTTTTTGAAATAAATTTTGCCTGAAATATAAAGAAGATAAAATAAAACATAAATTTCTAAATTTCAAATATTTGCAAATTTCCTACAAAAGAAGATAGGGGTAACATACTTTAAGGGTTAACACTTGTTTTTCCCTACTGATATTTAGTATTTGCTATTTGCCTTCGATGTGAAGAATTTTTATTAGATGTTACATATGTTTGTCTTTCACATCTATTCTTTCAATGTTTGTAGAGATACTTGAATTTGTGAATACGTTTCTTGCCATTACTTTTGGGAAGTCCTTCATCATTTACTCTTTGAATTTAATCTGGCATTTTTGTTTCTCTTACATCTTTTTGGGATATTCATTTATACTGCTTACTCATTTATACTGCTTACTATTAAATCGCAGATTTCGTATTTTCCATTCCATTATCTCCACCATTCATTCTGTTTGTTTGTTTGCTTGTTTGAGTT
>RJWT010051046.1:0-10764 GCA_004365215.1 Cuniculus paca
TGGTTGAATTAGTGGCTCCCAACCCCAGCTGCACACATTAGAATCACCTAGGGAGTTGGAAAGGATACCAATTACAGCAGAGCAAGATCTGCTTGTCAATCTTTTTAAAAAATATCTCCCCAGATGATTCTAATTTCATCCAAGATTAAGAATCCTTGAACTAAATGATCTCTGAGGGCTGGCTACCCGAAATGTGCTCTGTGGGCCACAGTGTAGCCAGCACCTAGGCACTGGTTAGACATGCAGATTGCAGACCCATCCCTCATTCTAACAAGATCCCCATGAATCGCTCCAACGCTAAAGTTCTAGGAGTATTGCAGCATTCTCTGATTTGAGCAGAAGCTAGAAGGGGAGCCCTTGGGACGAGGACACATGAACTGAGGCTCCAGGCGGATGGTGAGAGCTGGGGGCTCGGGAGCAGGAGCAGAGCACAGCATGACCAGCAAGGTGAGGCTGAGGGCAATGCCTGGCTAAGCAATAAGCATCTATCCTCCAGGCATGGGGGCACCCACTGATGAAGGGAGTGACCTGACAAAAGCAGCACGGAGAAGAGGACACCAGCAGGGGACAGGTGAATGTACAGGGGAGGGAATGGCAGGGGGACACAGGGCAGACTCGGGGCCACGGTAGATTTCCGTGAAGCCAGCACTGCTGGGCCATGTGAATGCCCACAGCACAGGGGCCACCTGTTCCTGGAAGCAAAGGGTAGACAGGCTGAGGTGCCCAGGTGCCCTTCAGAGTGGGCACTGCTTGAGCTGTTTCTCTGCAGTGGCTGGCAGGCATCCACAGAGCAATCCCAAGACCACTCTGTCCACAGCCTGCCTTCCTAGGCAACCTGAACGAATGAAGTCCTGTCCTGACCCGCAGCGGACAAGGACTATGGGACTGGGACACTGGGGAAGCAGGACACAGTCTGGCAGGGTTAGTGATTAGAGAGGTTAAGGAATCTCCTCTCTAAGGATGGGAGAAAAGTCCAGTCTAAGTATAGAAAATAGATGTGCTAACCACTTCCAGATTAAGGGACTGGGTCTCCCCCTCACCATATGACACTGCCCTCTCAAGGGTCAAGGCCTCAGGAACTCCACCCCAACAAGAGGTGAGCTGACAGCATCTCAGGGTCACTTCAAGAACCCAGAAGGCCAGGTCACAGGAAAAGGGACTAGGAAAAGGAAAGAGAACAATTTCCTCAAGACCCAGGAGTTCACAGAGGCAGTCACAGGGATTTCTCCTGAGGAATAAGGAGATGAGAGTCTCCAGCCCCCTAAGATGCTCCCGAGAAGAAAGAAAGGAGGAAGGAGACTTAGGCCACCACAGTGTCATCTCAGATCTTGAGCCTGCCATATTCAAGGACTGTGTTCTGCCCATTATCCTCCCCACCAGAGAAGCAACACAGGCCAAAGAGGTTAAGACAAAAGCAACCTGCTCACCCTGTCCTGGAGAACTCTCTTCCAGGGCTCCTCCTCCATCCACACAGCCCAACACTTCCCACCCATATTTCTCCTCTTCTACTCCTCCACACCTCCTGTCCCTAGGACCCTGGTGATGTTGTTCCACAGGCTGACACCAGAGGGCAAAGGAGTGCCCACACCTGATGCAGAAGGAGAACTCCCAGGTTGTCCACACCCCCAGACCTCACCCACCACCATGGCCCTCCTATTCTGGATCCCCAGTCACCCAACCTCTAGAGATGAGAAAGGAGAGGCTGTTGTCTCCCAAGGGAACTCCACGGAAATCCTCTGAATTCCACAACGAAACCCTACCTTGGGATGCTAAGCCAGAGGAAGTATAACCAGACACCCTCCCTGATGTGGCCTCAGTCCAAGGAGCCCAGATTTGTAAGCCCTTCCCCTCCTGCCCCTTCTCGATCGACTGCCTCCTGCTCCTCTAAGGGGCATTCTGGAAATGCCCACATGCACCACTTCATCCTGCTGATGCTCACCCGCTCATCCCCTCGCGTGGACTCGTTATCTAGCAGGGGCTCTCCTGGAGCCTGGATTGTCACCGACTTGTCTCCACGGCTCCCATCTCGGCTCTTAGAGCGGTGTCGGTCCCGGCGATCCCTGCAGCAAGAAGCCAGAGCAACAGCACACTGTCAAGGGAAGGGTTGGGGTCTTTGCAGCAGCCCTCCCTCCACCACCTGCATCACCCCCGCACACATACACACCTGTGCTTGCGGGAGCTGCGGGAGTGGCCCGACTTGTAGGAATAGCCCGAGTACTGGGACTCGGTGTCCATGGCGTCTGAACGCCGTGCCTTGTAACGCTCCAGGGCCGCAGGCTGGGGCCTCTTGGGGGGCCCCACAGCCACCTCCTTCAGCACCGGCTTCTTCAGGCCAAGAGGCACCTTCAGGAAGTCAACTGTCACCCTGAGGGACTCTATTTTGCTGGACGAGTGGGCTTGTTTCAGAGAAAAATCAAGCGACGCTCCTGAGGAGAGGAAGCAGCTGGCTAGTGGAAGCTACGGTTCCCAGCGGGCCGGGGCAGAGGAAGACCACCCTCAAAGTGGCCACAGGAGGCTCAGGTGGGCAGCACCACTCCTGTGGATACCTCGTCCATGGTTCCCGCTCAGTCCAGTGAGCTCGGTTCCACCTGCTGGCTAGAAAGAGCCCCCAGCCCTACTGCACTCAAGACTCAGGCCTGTGGGCAGATGGCAGCCACAACTCCCAGGGTAGGAAGGTCAACGCTATGGTTTAGATCTAAAATGTCCCCCACGGGCAAGAGGAAGTAAAAATGATTAAGATATGTATATGTACCACAAGCCCTAAAATGAATGTACTTCTCACGTACTGAAAACATACACTAATAAAAGAAACTAAATAGATTTTTTTAAAAAATAAGAGATCATCAAAAAGAATGGTTTATGCTTTCATTACTTAATCAATTTTTCGTGCCTATATCCTGTAATCTAAGCAACTACTTTGAAGATAACAATATGCAGTATATTAACCATTGTTAATCTCCTGTTATTTTGTTTTGATATTCTGTACCGTCGTTTTTATTCTTTTTGCTTTTTAAAATTAAATAAAAGAAAATGGCCCCCAAGAGTCTCACATTCAGAGGTGGGACTTTTGGATAGTGACTGGATCATGGAGGCACTATACTCACCTGTGGATTAATAACCAATGATGAGTTCATAGGGGAATGTGCTATTAGGAGGTGGGTCCTTGTTGGAGGTAAGGTTTGAGGGGCATGACCTAGAAGAGTATATTCTTGTGCCCAGGACTCAGGCCCATGGGCAGATGGCAGTAACAACTCCCAGGGCAGCTTCTCTGCTTCCAACAGCTTTCCACCACGAGACCCTCTACCACGCTACTTCGGCCTTGGAACTGATCAACCATGGACTGAATCCACAGAATCCATGAGCCAAAATAAACCTCTCCTGGCTAGAGTCTACTCCAGGCCTCTCCTCCACCCACACTCATAATTTGTGAGTGTTCCCAGAGGGCACTGCTTCTATGGAATCATCTCTCCAACATCTATTACAAACACACCCACTGTCACCAACTAGGCTAGGCTGGCTGCACTCCTCAAGGCTTTATGTGTGTATGTGTGGGGTGTGCACAGGTACACACACACACTAGGAAGTGGGGTGAGGGATGGAAACTACTTGCAACATGGTGAAGAGAGGAGTAAAGGATAAGTAGACCCATTTTCCAAAAGCCTACAGTCCCGGAATAGGCAAGGCACAGGTTTATCTGACTCCTTCTGGGCTGAGGAGCAGCCTCTTTCATCTACACTTTACCTTCTAACTCTGCAAGGGAGGATGTCCCCCCCCCGCTCCAAGCCCACCCATCACCCTTCAGAGCCCAGCCCACCCCCACAGGTGCCTCTGACACACAGGATCATCTCCTCTCTACCCTAACCCCACTAACAGTCTTGACCGTACACTGCACACATACTTCCTATCTTCATTCACTGACTCACCAAGCCTGTTTTAAGCACCTTCTATGAACACACACTTCGCTAGGCCCTGGGTACACAGTCCTGTAACAAAGCCTTCGTGCACAGTCTAGGGAGGAGATGTCCACAAAACAAGTAAACAGAT
This sequence comes from Cuniculus paca, assembly GCA_004365215.1. Taxonomy (NCBI): domain Eukaryota; kingdom Metazoa; phylum Chordata; class Mammalia; order Rodentia; family Cuniculidae; genus Cuniculus; species Cuniculus paca. The sequence continues at coordinate 4,045 of RJWT010051046.1, forward strand.
AAACATGAATGACCACGTCAGCGTGAAGGAAGGGAAAAGGACAGGAAATGACGAGAGACAACTTCATGAATCTACTTTAAGCTGGGGAGTGTTCTGGGGGAGGCAGGGGAGAGGAAGGGGACACATAAAGAATTAAGATGTGTTACGTACGTGGACCAACTCCCCATGATGAATGTAATCATTATGTACTGCAAACACATACTCATAAACATAAAAATTTTTAAAATAAAAGAAACTGAGTGTTGTGGGAAGTCCCCCTGCAGCAATGATAACTGGCCCATGGGAGGAAGGAAAAGCCCACAGAGTTGAGGAATCGTAGATCAAAAGTAGGAAAAAGCTCTGTGCATTTCAAGAGCAAGAGATGCTGGGGGACCAAGCTGAGGGCAGGAGAGAGCTAGACACCAAGTGAAGAGCCAGGTTTTGTTCTACCACAACAGGAAACCTATTTTAGCTATAAAGATCAAGACTAGAATTCAGGGAAAGGGGGAAACAGAGAGCTCAGCAAGGAGGTCCTGAAGTGATGACTTGGCTGGGGCAGATCTAAGGCAGAGGTGAAAATGATCATAGTTAAGACAGAGGTTGGTGGCAGAATCGACAACACCTAAGGAAAGGACTAAGGACTGGCTGAGGTAGAGGGGAGCATTAGAGTCCCTGGCCTGAGAAAAGATGACCACACCCTAAGGTCAGGAAAACGAGAGGGCAGCACATTTGAGGAGGAACATGGTGAGTTTTGTTTCCCACTGTGAAGCTCATGGCTTAGAGGCTGTGGGCAGCTGAGCTTGGGAGAAGCTGGACTCAGGAGAATGTGAACTGAGCTAGGCCTGTAATCCCAGCACTCCAGGAGGCTGAGACAGGAAGACTGAAAGGTCAAGTTCAGCCTAGGCAATTTATCGAAACCTTGTCTCCAAAAAGGTCAGGGTGTGGCTTGGTGTGAAGACCCTGGGTTCAATCCCCCATATCTCATGGACAGTGCTAAGAGCTACCAACATCACCTCGGGAATAAGGGATCAAGAATTCCAAAATGCGCATGCATCCAGAGGAAAAAGCAGGCGGAGGGGTGGAGAAGGTAACACCAGATGAGCAACAGAATGAAGAGTGGGGCCTCAGGGCAGCCAAGAATGCAAGAGGATTTCAAGGAGGAATACAGCTTAACCAGGTCAAACGCTGGTAGAGAAGCCAGTTATGTAAAGAGCTAAGCTGAACCAACTTTTCTCCAATGACTCTAAACCATCAGCAACTTGAGAATAAGCAGTATGACTGGGATATATTTGCATTCGTCTCCCCTCCTGTGGCACAGAGCGAGTAAGTGATATCCACCTAGTAAATGAATATACCTGTGTGACTTATCAGGGCAACTGTAAGTGTAGAGTGATAAAATAGATGTAAAAGCCATTCGTTTATTCTCCTAAAAGAGTTACCTGGAGGCAATCCATGGGTCAAGGATGTTTGTCAATATCCCCGTGTCAAAACAAGTGTGTGAAAGGGACATGCTTAGGGGACAAGGACATAATATCTCAACCTGACTCAGAACCTCTCTCTGCAATTTGCTGCAAACAGGACCCACATTCATCCCCCATCCCTGCATTGCTCTCCCCCAATTGCTCTGCTGGTTGCTCCTCTATGTAGTTCAGACATCTCACCTGCACTGCTTTTGATGTGGTTCCAGCCTATTCTCTCTGGTCCTCCTCTTAAAAACTAAAGCTCAAAGACAAATATATTCCAGAGTGAGAGGGATGACAAAGAAGATGGGGAAAGGAGTGGCACAGAGCGCACAGACACTAGACCCCACACCCTCCATCTCCTCACTACCACCATGAATGCCCACATCTGCTGGGGCAGCAGCAAAAAGAGACTAGGATTTGCACACCAAGATCTGAGTTCTGACGCTACCTCTCCTACGAACTAGCTGTGTGATCCCAGGCAAGTTACTTGACTTCTCAGAATTCATGGGTAGCAGGGTAAGCTCACTGGTAAAATAGAGAAAGCACTCACACCCACTCGATGGGGTTGCTGTAAGAATCACGAGGGTGAAAGGAGTGCTTTCATAAACTTTGCAGCTAGTAATCAGTTCAGCAATTAATAAGCTCTAGCTCCAGGAGATCTCTCACACTCCAGTCCCCAGACACTTCCTCTGAGAAGAGGGAAAGAGGTAATATAAATAAATCTTGCTATTTGTATGACTAAATAAAGAAGTCTCTCTCTCACACACACACACACACACACTCTCTCTCTCTCTCTCTCTTTCTCTTGCATGCACCTACCACACACGCATCCTATCCAAAACTACGGCTTCAAACACTGAGAAGCTGATGTCACAAATAAATGTCAAGCCAGATGAAGGTGCCAGTCCCTTCCAACTCTTTGTTCTGAGCTGCTCAGCCTGGAGCCCTCACCTTCCCCCTAGCTGCTTATTAAAGAACCAACACAAACCTGCATCCCTGGCCTGCAAACCCAAGTCATGGTCCCCAAAACGTACTGAAACATGCTCCTGCATCCCCTACCAAACACAGGCCAAAAGTGAACCCAATTTCTGAGATCCTTGCCTGCTGCCCCCTCGAATACCAGGGAACCAATCCAAGCACTAGAGAGGCTGAGGGGAGGGAGGAATGCGGAGAGAAGGGCAGAAGCCCCCGCCCCAGGACTCCGGGGTTTGGAGGGTCTCCCGGGTGGGCAATGTTCCCAGGAAGAGCGGGGGAGGGTAGCACTGGATGAGCTCAACAAGTGGAAATGTCAGAGGGGTGACGAAGTGGGGAGAGAAGCCCAGGCTTGGCACAGGATGAGCTGCACTGGGCCGGGGGTGTGGGAGGCTGTGAAAAGAGCATATCCACAGCTTCTCACCTCACCCCTCACTTCCAAGACACAACACAGGCACTCAGGGTCCTGCTCAAACTAGCCATGGATTACCTGGGGTTAAAAAGAGGCCAGAGAGAGGAGAGGGAGGGAAGAGAGAACCCGGCATAAAAAGGAGACCCTTCTCCCCTCCAAAGGCCTTTCAGAAATAAAATTAATGGAATGTGTCTCAGTATCATCCCAAGGGGATTGAGAGGAGGGCTGGGGGGAATGTGGGGGCTTTTGTCCCCGCTGCCCAGCTTCTCCCACATTGATCACCATGGTAACCAAAGCCCCTGGTTGCCTAGGTGATAGCAGCCAGGCCCTGGAACCCATACCCAGAATCCAAAGCGAGGGAGGTTATGGAGGTAGGGGGGTAAGGACAGAGGGGAAGAGAATGGGGTTTCTCCTCTGGCAGCCCCGGCTTTTGTCTGCATTCCAGATCAGGTTTCTTCAGGAAACAATTGGAGCCCTCTGGAAAAAATACATTCAAAACCTGGCAAGCGCAGAGGGAGTAAGGCCCTGGGGTATGTCTATGTATCTTGGGGTTGGGGGTGGCCAAAACACAGACCAGAACAGACTGACCCTTCCCCACTCCTCTACTCACAGGAGCAGCTCAAGGGGACACAAAAACAAGTAATCCATGTGCAGCGGGTGCTGGGGACAGACGAGCAGGCCCTGGTGGCTGTGGTCACCACCTCTTTTACCCACTCCAGCCCTGGCACATCCAGCCGCCCATTCCCAGCTGCATTAGGCTCAGGGTGGGAAATGAGGCAGAACACAAGGACGGGCCAGGAGAAAGCACTGAGGGTAACTCAGCAAGGGAAGGGAAGGCAGGGAAGGGAAGGGACAGAACTCAAAGTGTACCTAAAAAAGGCATAATCGCTCCACGCCTCTATTGAGTACAGGGCTGGAAGTACCAGGCAGCAGTGTGGCGGCACCTGAGACTGATGTTAGAAAAGACTTGAACCAGAGAGGGGAAGAAGGTGGGAAAGAAGACAAGAAGCCAAGCGTTCTCCTCCAGCAGGGGCAGATCTCTGGCAGACCCCTTTCCTGTCCTCAGTCAGGGACACAGGAATGGGCGTGATTAGCTTTTCAGATTCTTCCTAAAGAGGAGCCTGTGGGCCCTTGTCCATTTAAAGCCTCTGATTCCTACTGGGTCTGATGCACATGCCCAAAACTCCTCCTCCATTCAAACTCATAGGTGCGTGTGTACACTAATGTTCCTAATGTTCACTAATCACAGCCCCAACCCAAGCCTATCAACACAGATACCACTCAAAGTGCTGGGTGCCCACCTTTAGGGGAAAGATGGGGGCAGGAAACAAGCCAGATACTCAACCTCCCAGTTCAGCATCCAAAGAGCTAGATATCTGCCCAGAGACAGAGCACCCCATAAAGTCATGAGGTCACCTCGCATGGGGCAGAGCAGCGATTCACAGATATGAAGGGCACTCCAGGCCCTGCTTGTCTTCCTTCCTTGCCACACTGTTCCCTGAGCTTCATAGATGAGTTCAATCTAGGCCTCTCTGTCAGCAATGTGGGAGGGGATTCAAGGTTTTTGATAGTGGAAGAAAACGCAGACACCTACCATGGCTTCCTTCCACAGAGGAGAGGAAGACCTCCACCACATCATTCCCCTCGCTCCCTGGTCTCTTCCCTCCCGGGAGACAGTGGACTGACCCACTCACTCTTAAGGTACAACGCCAAGTTTTACACATAAAAAGGCGGGAAAGGCAAATACCTAGTGCCTAGTCCAGAGCAGCCCTTCTATGGTGAGAAAAACTTAACACCACGACTCTGAGGAGTGCTTCTCTCGGAGTGGGACCTCAGGTTCCCCCACGAGTCTCCTTCTGGATTCTAGGTCTTTCAATAACCAACACTACAAGAAGGCAATGACAGGGGAGGATGTGTGGACTCCTGCCCTATGTGCCTGTGTCTCACCAGTGACAGGGACCAGAGATGTGGCAGGCTTGAGCCAACACAGCCCCAGCCAAAAGGCTGCATCCAGTCTTCCATCACTCTCAACTAAGAACCTTGATGTCCATCACTCGTCCCCCTCAGCCTCTCGAGTGCACAAGCCGCCCATCCCAAGAGGCCCATGCTGGATGAGTTCTCCTACTGTAAGAAGAATGAAGGCAGCGCAGGCTTTGGTTCCCAAGCCCTGAACCAAAAGTAGCATAGAGATTTTACCCACCCTCATTCCTGGCCCCAGGGATCTGAGGTGACACAGTGCTGCCCATGAGGTCAGAAGGAAAGCTGGAGCTCAGTGGGCTGAGGGTTAGAAAACACAGCGCCAGGCAGCCCGGAGCTGGCACCAGGGCCCCACCCCCATTGGTTACGAGGCGCTCTCCCAGGACAGCCCAGACATGAGCTCACCCTCCTCACAGCCCCGGGGTGGGAGCAGGATCCTTCTCCTCATAGGTGAGTAGCAGGGGGAGGGCTGCCCTGGGTCACCTCGCCATCTGGCCTTCCAGAGCAGCTTCTCACCACAGGAGCCCAGTGCGGGAGCAGCGGTGGGCACCTGAGCTCCATGCCAGGGCACCTGGGCTCCACACTAGTGGAAAGGAGCACTACCAAGTTCTTCAGTTGCCTTCAGTCTAAGGCAAAGGGTGAAGCTGAGTATACCTGAAATCCACAGACACACTGAAACACACACACACACACACACACACACACACACACACGTGCACACACCTACACTGATGTTCCCCCTCTGGAACTGGAATGGCTCCTGCCTGCCCCACCCAGCTCCACCCATCCTGGCTAGGCAGGTTCTGTAGAGACCTGCTCTGCTGTCTGTCTGGCACCCCTACCCCCGCCCCAGCTCTCAGAAGTCCCTGCCCCCACCACAGCACACCTACGCGTACGCGTGCACGTGTGCGCCGTGCACACACGTACCCCATAGCATCTCACTCCCCCCAGACCCATTCCTAGTCAATCTCAAAAGGAACAGGGGTGAGAGTCAGGGGCTGCAAGAGAAAGGGTGAGTAATTCCTTTGGCATCTGCCCCAAGTGAGGCCAGAGTAGGGACAGGACACTAAACCGGTGGGAGGTGACTGGGGTTTCTAGGTATCCCAGTGATGTATTTAATTTTCACCAACAATCCCCAGCCACAGGGCTTTGAGCTGTTTCCTCCCTGGCTGCGGAGAGGACCAGCCCCTCCCTGCCCATCCGATGAGCTGTGGAAGAATCAAGAAGGAAAACAGGTGCCTCCAGGTGTCCCCAGGAGAGACAGAAAGTGGACAGCAGGAGGTGGATGAGCCATGCGGCCCCTGAGGCCAACTTTCTATACATTTCCAAGGAAATGCTTCCCTCTCTTCTCTACCTAGGCTGCTGTCCCAGGAAGCTCCAAAGGTTCCCGTTCACCCAGTCCCTGCCTCAAGGCACAGGGAGGAGGGAAGCAGCTACTCCGGATGGAGAAGTTGGCCACCCCAGGCTGGCACGTGGATGGCAAGAGCGGAGGCTCGAGGCAGGAGTGTGGAAGAACATATGCGACACTGTTGCCACGACTGGATTGTACGGGGACAGTGGCAGAGTGAGCCTGAGAGTGTGAAACGCGGTGGGAGAGGGTGGCAGGCCTGGGTTTCCCCATAAAGCTGTCTCCTCCCACCTCGGCCCAGGGCCTGAGGTCTGAGGTCTGACGAATCAGCCATTCTTACCTAGGAAAACTGAGCTGGCTGAAAGGCCCACGAACCAACCAACCAACCGTTCCGACAACCTCCCCTCCCACCACTGAGCTTCGCACTCTTTCTGGGGCTTCTCAACTCCCCCATCCCTTATATCTGCCACTTCCATTCCTGGAGTAAAGCAGGTGACACAATATGTGTTTCTGTTCACACTCGGTTGTTTTTTAAGTTACTGCATTCACACCCCCGGTTCAGCACCTGT
>RJWT010051047.1:0-10759 GCA_004365215.1 Cuniculus paca
TGAGTAATTTATAGAGAACAAAGATTTATGTGGTTTTTAAACACTAGGAAATCCAAAAGCATGGTGCCAGCACCCAGTGAGGGCCTTGCCACTGTAGTCTTGTGTCAGAGGCAGATAGGGAAGAAAGAGCTGACTTTGTTTTATAACGAATTCATTCTTGATAACTAAGCTACCCCCGACGTTAATGAGATGAATCCATTCATAAGCACAGAACCCTCATTAATAATCACCCCTCTTCGCCTCTACCTCCCAGCGTGGTTGCTTTGGAGATTAAACTTTCCAAATCATGAATTTGGGGGATGTGCTCAAACCACAGCAAGGACAGATGTGGTGGCAGGCTGTGTTCTATGTCCTGGGGACACAGCAAGGAGCAAAATGAAAACCCTTGCCTGTATGAGGCGCGCAGTCTAGTGGCTCAGGAAATCTGATCTACGTTTGTTCTGTTATTATGATTATCGTCATCCCCGTTTATAGGCACGGAAACAGAGGTCTTGAGAGGTGAGGTCACTCAACCAGGGAGAGAGAAGCCAAGGGAGTTCTGACTTCATCTCTTCCTAATTTCCAAGTGGGCCCTGTCCACCACACAGGGCTGGAGAGAGAGCACACCCACGTGGAAATGACTTCACACGTCAAAGACAGCTCCAAGTGAATTGAAACGATCTGAATAGAAATTTTCTACATAAAGACTGCAGGAACGAAGTGCAAGATAGAAACGTGATTTGCAGCAGGGGAGATCAGAGTCACAGATTACGGTTGCAGAGGTGGTCTTTTTGATCAGATTAACCAAGAGGGCTTCCTGAGAGGAAGCTGCTTGTGGTAGGGTCTCACAGGAGGACGATACGGGTAGGACAATGTACAAGTCTGTAGGCACCTAAGTCACTCTGTGCGCTGCACCCATCAACAGAGAGCAACTCCTTTTATTCCCTTCCTTTTTTATTTGCAGGCTGCCGATGGGGACAGGGGAAGGAGTCCTGGTTGGTGTGACTTGACAGCATTTGTTGTTGCTGCTGAAGTCATTAGCCCCCTGCCAAGAGCACCCAGACCTTGCAGGTCTGCAGGCCCGAGATATACACACAATGATGCATTTAAAAAATTCTCCAAGAGCTGTGACTCATACACATTTCTGCTGGGACAAATAAAAATACCCAGAGCGAAAGATGGATTAGTCACTGGAACAGTTTGCTTTGGAGAACCGAGCCCCCTGCAGTTGCCCTTGTTCTTCATTAGCTTTGAGATTTGGAAACCAAACCCTCAAATTCCCAATTCAGTGGCTGGCGATAGGGAGACAGGATGGTCTCCATGAAGCAGGTGCAGGGCAAAAACGATCCTCTGGCCAGGACGGGGTTTCCCTGGTACAAGTGGTGCTATTGCTCGGGCTGTCTCCTGGTGGCTCCTCGTCTCATTGGTCTTTACCTGGGTTGTTCGTTGGAACCACCTCTACATGACAGCCATTCACTGATTCACTCACTCATTCAATCACTGTGGTAGGCAAGGTAATATGTTAGGCTCTGTGTGGCACCACTGTGTGGACGAGAACAGAGCACTACCAAGGAGCTAAGATCAGGAAGTGCAGCATAAATGTTTACAGAGAGGCCAGGCATGGTCATGCATGCAGGTCATCCCAGGACGTGGGAGGCTGAGGCAGGAGAGGCCAGCCGGGGGGCTACATAGTGAGTTCAAGGTCAGCCTGAACTACATAGTGAGGCTCCGTCTAAAAATAAATCAATAAATAAATGTCGACATAGAGATTTAAATAAAGGAGATTCATTCATATCTATTTTCTTCCCCCTTCTCCTTTGTTTTTCAGCTCAGGGATTGGCAAACTCCAGCCTATGGGCCATTGTTTTTTATAAAGTTTTACTGGAACATAGCCATACTCATTCATTTATATATTGTCTTTGGCTGCTTTAGCACTTGTACAGCAGAATCCAGACTATCTGAATCAAAATTATTTACCATCTGGGCCTTTGCAGAAGAAATGTGTTGCCCCCCGATTTGCCATTATAAAAAATCATTTGCAACTGTAAACAACTGGACTCATTCTGGTTTTTTTTTTTTTAATGGTTGTAGGGAGCTCACAGAATCTCAAAGATGCCCAAGAAGCCAGACTTAGAGGCTGTGCCACCAAGATCCCTGACCGAAACCTGTGTGGGATTGCTCTGGCCCTGACTCCTCTGAAGCCCCCCAGAGCAGACACGTGACCACCGGAAATGCTGACTGGGGGTAACTGAACACCAGGCCTGTGCCCTCACTGCTCCCAAGCGGGGGACGTCTCTGCCGTTGCTTTGGTCAGGTGAACATGATACATACACACCCTGTGGCCTCCCCATTCCATTTCCAGGAGACGATCCGAGCACCTTGCTCACAGATGAGCTGAGGCAACCTTCCTTCCAGGAGCTTGGGACAGCAGTGTCTAATACTTGAAAATGGAGGTGTAGAATGTGTTTTTTTGATTAAAGTTAATATTAGCCATTGTGATAATGGACCCTAAAGCCAAGACAGGCTGAAACCCAATGGAAGCTTCACGGCTCGCATACTAGTCCACGGTGAGTGGTGAGTGGTGAGTGGTGAGTGGTGCTGGTCTGTATCTGGCTGCCTTCCACGCAGATGGTCAGGCCCAGGCTGAGGGAGGCTCTGCCACCTTTGAACCACGGCTTTCAAGGTCACGCTAGGGATTCTCGTCCTAATTAGCCAGAAAGGTAAGGGGCAAGGAGGAGAAGGCACAGGAGAGATTTCAGAGCCGAGGCTTAGAGGGTCAGGCCCATCTCTGCGAGCAAACGTCCAAGAACTAAAAATGATGTTGTGTGGCTCCACCCACCTGCAAGGGCATCTGGGAAATGTAGTCCTCCAACATGTCCTGGCAGAGAACGAGGCTGCATTAGGGGAACAGCCAGCAGTCTGTATCAGGTGGTCACATATGGAACAGCATGCGTGGCGTCCCAGCTACAAGGAGCAACGAGGAATGTTCTCAAAATCGAGCTGTTGGGAGAAAAAAGTAAGTATGCACGACTCAGTACATTGTATGTAAAAAATTGAAACACGCACATAAAACAACATTTTGTCTTTATCTCCTTGTGTATTTTTTTACTATGTGTATTTGAATACACATCTATCCAAACAAATGTATGGCAGATGGATAGAAAGAACATCCTTTAAATATACCCTAGTGGGTGTCTGTGGGCGAGAGGAAGTCAGAGCCCTGGAGATGGGTGATGAAGGCAAAAATAAGAAGGGAAAATAAAGCAAAACCAGGGCCACGGTCTCGGGCTATGATGGTGCGTCCTGACCTGAGCATACTGGGAGCTGCTGATGGTACATCTGATGCATCTGTTGGGGGATCGAAGAGGGTGTTGGGCAGCCTGTGGGCTCGGTTCTTTCCTCCACCCACACGCCCTCCCAGGCCCTCTTGCCCAATCCTGTGGCAAAGAACAAGCATCATCCACATTCACTGTCGACAATTTGGGAAATTTAAAAACGCATAAGGAAGAAAACAAGTACTCATAATCCCACTCCCCAAATATGACTATTCCTACTGTTTGTCTGTATTTCCTTGCTGTCTTTTTTTGTTTGTTTGTTAGTTTGTTTTGGCATGAATATACAACATATATTGACCATACTGAGGCCACAGTCAGTATATAATCTATGTATTAGAATAACATATTTAATAATGCATTACATATTTATGATCTGCTTTTTTCCGCCCTACTTTTTCATTTGTCATACATGAGCATTTTTCCTATTCCACCAAATATTCTTTGAGCAGACTTTCCAAAGGCTAAATAATTTCCCACATGGTAGCTATACTGTAAAGTATTTAACTAAGCATTTATGTAGTATTTTGTTACAGTATGTTACTGTAGAGTATTGTTATTAGTGAAAATATACCCTCTTTCAACCATAAGGCTTTTGTTTTTGTTTTTGTTTTTGAGTCAGGCTCTCGATACGTAGTTCAGGCTGGACTTGAACTCACTATGTAGCCCAGGCTGGCCTCAAACTTGCAGCAATTCGCCTGCTTCAGCCTGTCGAGTGTTGGTATCACAGGCACGTGCCACCACATCTGGCTGAACCATGGAGCTTTTATAAATGATGCTCCAGCAAATGTCTTCATGCGATGGAGTTTGCCTGTGTGTGCGTGATTATTTTTGTAGTTTAGATTACTGTGGTGAAAATAACTCGGTCAAAGGGTATGAAGGAGAAGTGGGAAATATTTATTTTAAGGCTTTCCATGCATTTTAAAATTGGGAAACAGAGAACAGAGAAGAGTGCCAAAGATAAAAATGGAAAACCTGCAGAGTTGTTACAAAGGAAAGCCCTGCGAACGACCATGTGGGTTTAGAGGTAGAACATCCCCAGTCCTAAATCCCAGCAGCTCATCCACATCCCAGACTCCTCCCATTCCAGGAGGAAACCAGTGCCTGGGCTTGTGCAGTCACTGCTCCCTTCTTTTCTAGATGGCTTTGACCCCAAAGTGTGCACCCCAGGCCCTACAATTTCCTATTGTCTGCCTTGAGCTCTAAGAATGGAGTCTCACATAACACGCTTTTCTGTGTTTGGCTTCCTTATCTCAACTTGATGTTTTCAGAATTCATCCCCATCTTGTGGAGTGTCTTTCCCAGCCATCACTTCTCTTTTGTTTTCTCTGAATTACATCTGACTTCCTCTCCACATCAGTTTCACATTTTGGACGACCTGAGGTTATGTGTCAGGGAAAGCCACTCCTTTTCATCTTTTTCAAGCATTTTGAGATCTGCAAGACATTGTTGTATCCTTACTTTCCCTTGGAAACTTGGCAGAGAGAAGTTATCTTCCCCCACCCCCCGGTACTGGGGAGCAAATCTAGGGGTGCTGTGTCACTGAGTCACACCCCCTACCCGTCACATATTTTTGAGACAGGTTCTTGCTGAATTTCCCAGGCAGGACCAGAACTTGTAATCCTCCTGCCTCAGCCTCCTCAGTAGCTGAGATTACAGGCTTTCACCTACTCCTGCCTGACTGAAGCCAGAGTGCTTAATGTTGCTATTCAACAGAGAAGGAAGCTGTGGTTCAGATAGAAAGAATGAAGCCAGGACTGGGAACTTTGCCCTCTGCCATTGCATAAGGGGACCAGGTCAAAGATGGTCCATCACTCTGTCCTGTCTTCTTCAAGGAGCCAGGGAGACTCAGCGAACATTGGAAATTGGCTCTCACACCTGTCCTGGCATCGCTCACTGCTGCCTGGCTCTGAGCACTGCTGTGGTTCAGGGCTTCACACTTGTTGTCTGCTCCATCTACACCCAGCCCTGGGTGATCTTAGCCAACTCAAACTTTCACCTCTAACCTCAGGATTGTGTTTATTGCCCACTCCACATCTGCACTTGGATATTTAAATTAGCCTCTTGCAGGGCCAAAACCAAAGTCCCCATTTTCTCTACAGCAAAAGGAGATTCCCACAGTCCACTTGCAGCACCCAAGAGGCAAGAGGTGGTCTGGCATGTATTTAGGGTCAGATACTCCAGAGCAGCAGAATTTTGGTCAGTGAGGTGAGAACGGAAGTGACGCCTGAAGTTTCCTGTCTCCGTCCTCTGAAGGATGAGGTGTTGTCTTTCCTTCCCCTTTTCTCCTTACTCTGGTTGGTTTGTGGCACTCAAGCCACTGTCTTGGTATCCGTAGTCAGAATGGTGGAGATGCAGGCTGGAAGGAGCCTGAGTTTCCACAACTTGGGGTCCCAATACCTATGTTAGGTTGTTTATGCCTGGATGTGATATGACAGAGAAGCCCTTGTTTGAAAGAATCTATTGCTACTTGTTACTTGATGCCCTGGCTAACCTATATCCTAGTCAATACAGTGAGCCTGCTTGTGTTGCTTTCTCCTTTTTCCTTTTCTTTTCTTTTCCTTTTCTTTTTTCTTTCTTCCCTTCCCTTCTTTCATCTTTCTTTTTTTGTGGTACCATGGATTGAACTCAGTGCTTTTGCATCTTCAGCCATTATTATTATTACTATTATTATTATCATTTTTGGGTGGGGGGCCTGGGGTCTTGCTGAGTTGCTAAATTGCCCAGGCTGGGCTCGAACCTCACATCCTAGAGCTCAGGATCCTTTCTGAGCCTGCTTTCCCATCTGTAACACAGGACCACAGTAAGAACTACCCTGCAGGGCAGTGGTGAGCTCTGATGTCGCGTCTCAGGGGTGCCCACTGCATAGTGAGCATGCTGAAAATGGGGATGATTCTTGTCAGACACCCCACCCCACCCCAGACAAAGGCCCCAGGAGTGGGTTCGCCTTGGAAAATTGGAAGGCAGCTGCAGCAGAGGTGACATTTTCAAAGGGTGTGGCTGTTTGTGCTTCTGCTGGCTGAAGAGGAAACCGTTGGCACTCAGTGAAAGTCACCACTGGCATTGCCAGGTGTCTGGATTTGGACTGGGCAGCTCTATTTTTGAGCTTTCGGTCCAGGAAACAAACTGGAAAAAAGAAAAAAAAAACCCAGACATATAAATGTGTGTCCAGTGTGTCTGCTGAAACCATCTGGCATTCCTGGCTGCATAATTTCAAGATACACCATCCAGGTCAGTCTCTGGCCTTGATGAAGTTGCAGAATTTACCTTCTATGCACCGATCTCTTCCTCAACTGTTTTCTTAATTTTACCTCAACTCAATCTTCATGTTATGAGTCTTAGGGCTGTGCTTCATTGGAAAATTGATATGGTAGAGATCAGCACCTTTTGGGGACATCTGTATTTTAAAAGAGAAATAGCAAAAGTGCTATACTTATTTGCAAGGCTAAGGAGACCATATGGCCCAAGCTTGGGATGTTGTTACTAATTATGCTGAGAAAACAGGCATGACCTGGAGTTGTCTCATGCACACTGGGTGTGTGATTACTGTATCAACAAAGGAATCAGTTCATCAAAGTAGGGAGTGATCTGGGACAAGGGAGGCACATCAGTTATGATGCCTCAGCTGTAAATTAAAGAAACTATACTCGGTTGGTTTAAATAATATGGAATTTCATATTTTATAATACGAGAGATCCCCAGTTCCATGGTTGGCTAATTCAGGAGCTAAGATTCTTTCCATCTGCCATTTGCATCTTCAGTTGCTCAGCAATGCCCTTCTTCTAGGGCTCAGAATGGCTGTCATATTTCCAGACATCATGGCCTGCCTCACTCAGTTAGAACAGCTTACAATCCAATGAGGGTCAGGCAGCGTTCTGAACACTTTGGATCTCTGAGACATCTTAATCTGACAGCAACCCTGTGAGGTAGGAACTCCTATTGGCTTTAGAGAAGTGAAGTCATTTGCATAAAATCACACAATTAGGAGGTGGTGGCTGGTCTGGGATTTGAACCCAGGCAGCTGGTCTTTAGAGCCACAGAATGTCCAAAAGCTAGAAAAGAAAGCATGAATGTCAGTGGCAGAGTGGGATTTGAACAGAGGGTCTGAGGCATTTCCCCCTCTACTTTCTCCAAGCTGTGCTTCCAACACTTTCTGGCACTAAAAGGATTTGGCAAAGCTGGAGCCCTGACTTAATCTGATATCTATTATGCTCCAATCAGAGCTTGAACCAGAGCCCTCTGGAGGGATCTGCTTCCAACATGAGGGCTTCCTCAGGAGAAGCAGCTCAGCTGAGACTCCATGGAAGCGAATTCCATCTTGGTTGGAAGCAGGGAAGTGTGGGCTGTGTGTCCAGCATTGGGTCCGACTGTCCAGCTGTTCTGCCCAGGTCCAAGGGTGGAGGAGCCTCTCTCCTCTTCTCAGAATGCTACTCTCAGTCAGAGTGGGGAAAGCCTGACTTGCTGAGAACTCATTTGCATCTGGGGCTCCTGGGCCAGCAGTAACTCACTTTGCACTTGACTCCGACTTGCGATGGGGGTGGGGGAAAAAACCCTCAGCCAGCCTTGTTTCTCCTTGCTTTCCCTTAATGAATTTTTCTCTTAAACAGAGCTTAGGGAGCGAGCTTGCAGAACCTGACAGGGTACAACCTGATGGAGCCTTGTTTGGGGATAAGGAACTATCTTTCTGACATTTCCACACAGCAGTCATCTCCCCCACCACCATAGCAACCAACACAACCGTATTTCCCAGCCTCTGGGAAGGGCATGGCAACGGACAGTGAGATTGTCCCTGCAGAAGAGAATTTCCCTGTCGTTGTCATCACTTTTTTTTTTCTCCCCCTGAACTGAAAGTTGATGTGTTTCTCCTTCCTCTTGTTCTTCCCTGTTCTTTTGGTGATAGTTTCCCAGCTGCAGCCTTTTTCAGGCCCAGCCCTGAGAAAGATGCATGGGACCTGGAGACTTCCTACCAGAGACCCCAGAAGGAGTGGGAGGGCAGCAGGAAGGCAGGACGAGGGGGTCAAGGCTGAAGGAACTGGGGAGAGGAAGGACAATCTCCCCCAGCTTGGCACTGCTTAGTCATGTTTGATTCAATGAGTTGTTCTGTGCCAGGATTAGCTGGGAGGCAGCCAGGCCCTGAACCCAGGGAGTCCCCATTGATCCCCCCGAAGGTGGGTGCCCCCGTCTGAGTCACGAGGCCCGGGCTAGGCAGTGGGCTGAGGCAGACGCTGAAGGCGCCACCAACCGGCTCTGGCTTCCCACGCTCATCCTATCCAGGCCTAGTGCAGCTGAAAGGATCTTGTTTATTTGTCATTTGGTTATTTTCCTTCTTCCCAGGCTTCAAATTGAAAGTGCCAGAGACAGGGGGCCTATCTCCTGTGCTCACGGCTATGGCCCAGCTGGTGCATAGTAGGCTCTCATTACATTTGCTGAAAGACGCAAGGACCCTGTTGTCTGTTTGACTCATCTTCATCTGCCAGCTCTTCCACAACGGTCTGAACATTGTTAGTTGGTCACCACTTCAGTCTCAGCACTTTCCTGGAGGTCCGGCACATAGTAGGTGCTTGCGGCAGACACTGTGAGATGTTCCACATTAGTGTCAAGTTGTTCAGGCAGCCACATGCCAGGAGAAGCAGGATTATCCTAATTCGATGGTAGCAATTTTTGCTTTTGGTCAGGTTTCAAGGGTGTCCACGTAATCTTGGCCTGACCAGCTCTGGGTTTAGCGCCCCCACTCAAATAAAAGAGAGGCACAGAGGAAAATCCCCTTTGTCCTTTGCTTTCCAACCACAGAGTTGCTGTGTGAGGAGGTGATGGTGCCCTTTCAGTAGCCATCGTGTGACCCTGAGGTCCCAAACCTTGGAAGAGAAAGCTACCATGATGGAAATAGCAGGGTCAGAGGTGCCTCAATGACATCAACATGTTCTGAACCAGCTTTGGGAGCAAACTTCCACCGGACCTCTTGCTAAACAAGTGTTCTTATGTCTGAGCCATCAGCAGCCCAATTCTCTTCCTCCTTGTAGGCAAATGCATCCTAATGGACTCGGCACTCAGTCCATGAGTGGAGTCACTGAAAGCCTTCACTTTACGAGCACTCACTGAGTGTCTGAGCATGGTCTAGGACGCACTCGGGAGTCCCCCAACAACCCCGTGACCGAGGTTCTGGTATCATTCTCAGTTCAGAGCAGTGGGAAAGGAGGCCTGAGTGCCACAGCAACTTAGTAAAAGTCGTATCATCTAACGATGCCATTGTCACCAGGGATGGGGAAGGCTAGGGCACATCCAGCAGGATATGAGACAGGGCAAGGATGGGTAACGTCTGGGACCTGAGCCTGGGCCAGGACGGACTCCACCTACAAACCTATTTTGCGTACATTACCAGTAGTCTTCAAGGGGGGCGGTGATTCAGTACCCCAGGGGACACCTGGCAATACCTGGAGCTCTCACAGTGGCATCCAGTAGGTACAGTGAGCTGCTAAATGCCCTACAAGGTACAGGACCACACTCTTGTAAACAAAGCATTAAGTAGTCCCAAATGTCAACAATCCTGAGGTTGAGAAGCTCTCAGTTTGCTTTCCCTGACTTCTATTTTAAAAATAAAGGCCACTGAGGAACAGCGAGGTGAAGTGTCTTGGCCAAGGCCCCACAGTCAGGAATCAGAGCTGAGAGGCAAATGTAAGCCTGCCTCCTCCCGGTCCAGCATCAGCATGCTCCTGAGCCTCCTCTGGTGGGAGGCAGGATTAGTTTCAGAAAGTGAAGCTCAAACAGGTGTCGTGACAAGTCTAAGGTCACCCAGCAGAGCTCTTTCAGAGACCTTCGCTATTGTGTGAGAGACTTGAGAACAAAAGGCTAGACACCTTTTGGACACCAGTGCCTCCACTGCCCACACCTGATGGCTCAGGGCTTGTCACCCTCTACTCTTTGCTGGAGATACCTTTCCTCACCCAAGGCCCAGATCGAACGCTACCCTGACCTTAAAGAAACAGCTCTGGGGAGGCAGGAGCCATCCCACTCTGTGTTCCTAGGCACTTGAGGTATTTACTCCAAGTCCACTGAAGGACAACCCTAGGCACGTGGAACCTCAGAGATAAACAAGCAATATGTCCCTGCCCCAAGGATGACGGCGGTGTTAGAGGGGGACTATAATGTCAATGAGCTAACCCGCCGGAGAGACAGCTGGAGCAGGGTAAGACTGTTAGGCCAGCTTAGAGAGAGGGGCCAGGCCAAGAGGACAGTTCGAACATCCAGCGCCAATTTAGAAGTGACACTGGCAGATGACTTTCTAAGTACCTCTTATGGATTAGCGCAGAATCCTAAGAGCTAAGTACTCTGCTATTCCCATTGCAGGGAAGAAAACATTGACGACCCTATGGCCAAGGTCACTCAACTAGCAAGTGAGCAGTTGTCTCTGGGTCCTAGGATCTCCCCACCTCTCTGTGTCTCCTCTAAGG
>RJWT010051048.1:0-10759 GCA_004365215.1 Cuniculus paca
ACAGAACGGCGCAAGCAATGCATTGTGAGTGTGAGCTTGCCCCCTCTCATAAAGGAAATCCAATCTTCAATACTCTATCTTCACAGTAAGTGGATTGTTCTATAAAATGTTCTGTTTGTAAGAATTTTTGCATACCTCTACTGTGAATCCCATGTGAATTTGCATCACATGAGAGGGCTATGAACTATGCAGTCTTTCTGTTCGAGCAAGGGTTGTGTAACTGATATCCCCAAAGGAAATTCAGGTATCACAGTAGGTGTGTATGACTGCCTCTGAGTCATAGAACAGATAGTATCACATACAGAAATTAGCACAAGAACTTGGCAGGAACCAAAATCACCAGCTCCAGCCTCCCCATACCCTCAGCCATTCCAGGATGTTTAGAACTCTGAAGAGCAGAGGTCCCACGCATCCCTTGCATCCTATTCCATTGTTCACTATTAGTGACACAAGACTGATTTTGTTGATTGAAAATGATTTGTTATGTTGAAAACAAATCCTTCATATTTCAGTCTATGCTAGCAAAATAAAAAGAATTTAATCTCCACAATCTGTGTAATGATTCCTGTACTGAGTAAAACACCTTCATTTTTCCTTTTCTTTCTTCCTCTATTCTATCTCCCAATATTGTCCTCTTTGGTTTTGAAACTTTGTGTCTTGTTATTGGAAAAAGCAGTTATCACCATTATATAGGTAGGACCCTGTCAGACCTCTGACTACAAATTGCTAACCTGGAGTCGGTACGTTAGGGAGGAAATAGTGCACAGGTGCACGTCAAAAGGTAAACTCAAAACTTGTAGATTCTGGCAGCTCGCTAGAGTATTTCATTGGTCAGATTTTTACAGGGATGCAAGGCCATGGGCAAGCACTTTCCAAGTGTGACCCTTGAAGGTCCCTGAAACTTGAGAGTAAAAAAACCCTAAGATATTTTTCACAGATATCAATGAAACCAGATACTCAACACATTTATGGAAGAAACAGATAATGTAAGAATCCGGCTGCCTTCTGTGAGAGAACATTAAAGAGATTTGCAAAGTTGTAGAACAATTCTGTTTTCTCTAATTTGTTTCTTTGTTGTATTTTGGGAGGAAAGTCATTTTTATTTAAAACATTGATATTATGTATTAATATGTAATAGGTTTAGTATTTTAATGGGCTACTTTAATATCTAATATGGAAAATAGTTGTAGATATAACCAGTACAAAACAAAAACTAGAGCACTCCATAATTTTGAGACATACAAAGAATGTCAGCCTCGAAAACTCAGAAACAAGCAGGGTCTGGTGGCACATGCCCGTAATCCCAGCACTGGGGATGCTGAGAGAGGAAGATCATTGCGAGTTCGAGACCAGCATGGGCTACAAAATGAGCTCAAGGCCAGCCTAAACGGCATAGCGGGACCCTGTCTCAAAAAGATAAGGGCCGGGTATTCAGCTCAGTGGTGTAGACACCTGCCTGGCAAGCCCGAGGTTGTGTTTGATCCCCAGTGCTGGGGGTGGGGGGAAACACCGTGACGTGTTTTTAAATCATTTTCAGTTTCTATTCAAGAGCAAGAGATTGGCATAAATTCTTCTAGCCAAACATGTGGAAAATTGCTATCTGAGCGTTGCTATTGGTGAGAACCAAAAGCCTGTTAGAGAAAGAACTAACTACACAGCAACAACAATATAGGCAACTTTGGTAGACTTTTGTAACAAACAGCTCCATTTAATTTTGGAGAGACTTTATTGGAAGGGGGAAATGAAAAGGTAGAGATTTTATGTAACATCTTTTACAGCATCCATGTGAATGTAAAATAGTGATACTCTGTGGTCACAAAAATAACCGTCACCACCAATAATCAGTTTTCTGTATAAATTAGCCAGGTTATGGTTGTAGTTATTAAGTTACTCATCTCTGTATCACTTAGAATTTTCCAAATGAAAGTAAAATCCACAATCAGCCTATGTAAGAAGCTAATCCTAAATGATCTGTGTGGTCAAAATCCAATCAGTTGAAGGTTGTTAAGAACAAAAATGAAACTTCTAGAAAAAAGAAATGCAACCTATGAATAGCTCATGCCTGAGCTCCAGCCTGCCCTTCCTGGTGGCTTGCTTTCCAGATTGCAGACTTCCCCAGCCAGCCTCCACAATTATGTGAGTTGCCTGTCTTAGTAACTTCTTAATATGTATCTGCAACTACTTTTGCTACTGTGGGTAAATCCTGACTGGTAATCACCCTGGGAAAAACCCCCCAAACAAGCAAGACAAGTTACTTAAACTGCAAGATTTTTACTTGGCAAATGTTTGCTGTTTACACTGCATCTTTTAAATAGCACTAGAATGTTTCTAAGGAAGCATCCCCAAAAGTGTTTAGGCATGACCCATATGTAGAATGTAGGCTATGTGGAAAAAAATACATTCTGAGATACTAGAGGTAGGAAATAAACCCACAAACTTGGGGGTAAGGAAAGCACAATTTAGCCCATAATGATAACTCAGACAAATGAAAACCTATGTCCACATAAAAACCTGTACAGAAATATTTACAGCAGCATTGTTTATAGTAGACAAAAGTAAACATCCAAATCCCTATCAAATAATAAATGTATAATAAAATATGCATTTCCAATGGATTATTTGAACATGAAATGAAGTACTGATACATGCTGCAACATGAATGAGTCTGGAAAATACGCTAAATGATTAAACTAGTCATGTAGTACTGTATGCTACTATTTGTCTGAAATGACTAGAAGAAACCCATCTTTAATGATCGGAGGTACATTACTGGTGGCCTTCCCCTAGAAAAGGAGCTGGAGTAACCACTGATGGACACAGGGTTTCTTTATAGGGGGATGAAAAAAACTTATGGTGTAGTGATAGTTGAAGCTCTGTGAATATACTAAAATCCATTGGCATGTACACTAACTGGCTGGATTTTATGATGTTTAAATTACATCTCAATAAAGATAGAGCACTTTTGAAATTTATAAATGTAGTGCAAAGCTTCATTTTTAGGCTTTCAAACCTTGAAGACAGGTTTGCAGCTTGTGATCACGAAAGGAAAGATCTCTGAAAAATAACAAGGACTCAGGAAGTAACAATTCAACAGCTGCAAGACAATTCAAAGAAACATAGAATTAAAAATGTGAGTGAAAAAGTAGGGGTCAAGACAAATGACATCAGGACCCTATTTACAGAAATAATTTCTGAGAATTTCCCAAGCATGGATAAAGAAAGTGACATTCATATAAGTGAGGCATATAGAACTCCAGCTAGCCATAACCAAAGTAAATCTACACCCAGACATATAATAATCAAGATCCCAGAAATTCAACTCAAGAATAGAATATTAAAAGCTTTTAGAGAAAAGAAACAGATCACCTATAAAGGAAAACCCATCAGAATCATGGCAGACTTCTCAACGCAAACCACCAAGTCAAGAAGAGGCTGGAGTGAAGTATTGCAAGTCCTGAAAGAAAACAACTTCCAACTCAGACTGATGTACCCTGAAAAACTTTCTTTCAAAATTAATGGAAAAACAAGATACTTCCATGACAAAGAACAACTCAAGGAATTCATGACCACCAAACCAACCCTACAAAGAATACTAAAGGACATTCTAGAGAGAGATAAAAAAGACCATGGTCTCAGGAACAATGTCAAGTGGGGCCAGTCGATTGAATGGAGAGGAAAACTAGGGAGCCAATGGCAGAGACAATGCAGGGCAAGAGGGCCTCAATGCACCAATAGAAAGAAACACAGGTGGAGTGGATCAGGAGACAGGATCCATCAATATGCTCTACACAAGAAACACATTTAACTAGAAAGAAAATTCATAGACTGAAAGTCAAAGGAGAGAGAACAATGCCCTACGTGACAGGGAGTCAGAAAAACAGTAGGGGTAGCCTGCCCATCAGCTGCAGAATGGGTAAGAAAGACATGGCATTTTATGTGGTAGAAACCTACTCAGCTATAAAGGAAAATAACCTCAAGGCTTTTGTAGGTGGATAGAGGCAACTGGTGATCATGCTCATGGATGAAATGGTTCAGAGTCACATGGGTGAATTTCGTGTTGTCTCCCTAGGAGTATAACAAATTCAAGGAGTTAGTGGGATAGAAAATACATATTGGTAAAGTCAAAGGGGAGGAATTATCTAAAAAGGGAAGGAAGTGACCACTGTTAATCTATTATCATGATTTGAAACTCATATTGTCTTCATTGTTCTGATTAGTTTCATTTTATTCTGTTTTGTCTGATTTTATTATACTTGATGGCATGGACAGCTATTTCAAAGATAACAAAATGTATAATTGCAGTCATCGAGGATGTCCAGTTATCTTGTTTAGAAACCCTGTATTGCTTTCATTGCTTTGTTTTGATTGATTTTACTCTATTCCATGTTGTTTGATTGTAATAAGTCTGAAGGTGTAGGCAGCTATTCTGAAGATAACAAACATGGTAGCCACTGCTGTTTTACTAGTATCTGGAACTTCTGTATTGCTTACATTGTTCTGCTTTGTTTTGTTTTGTTTTTGTTTTTTTTACTGCTTTATTTTGTTGTATTTTGTTTGATTTTACTTATCCCTGATGGTATGGGCAGGTATATTGCAGATAACAAGAGGCATTATGGTAGCCATTATTGATTGCTTTTTACCCTGTTTAGAAGTCACGTACCATGTTCATTGTTTTGCTGTGATTGACTCTACTCTGTTTTATTTTGTTTGGTTGTGTTCTTTTCAAAATAAAAAATAATAATAATAATAAAGTCACTTGAGGTTTTTTATACAACGGAGTACTACCCTCCCATAAAGAAGGATAAGCTAAATGGACACACCTTGAGACCATACTCTTAAATGAAATAAACCAGATACACATGGTAAAATTCCACATTGTTTCTCTGATATGAGAAACCAAAAGTGTAAATAAGGACCAAAATGTACAAGAGGTACTGGGAAATGGGAAGAAAATGTTCAAATGAGAAGGGGAACAAGGAAGGGGGTAGGAAAAAAGGGACAAGAAAAAAAGAGAATAGAAGGGAAAAAAGGAAACAAAACTCTTATAAATGGGGAAGGGCTAGAGGGAGGGGAGGGAATTGGGGAAAAAAGAAGTAAGATATATCATTTACAAGTACAAATTCCCTAGGATGAATGTTATCATTATATATATCTAAAATGTACCAATAAAAGATAAGTTTAATAAAATAAGTCACAGGCATGCTTTCGCAGAGGCTATTATAGATGAAAATGAGACAGATGGGCTTCCAAATATGAGGGACGTATTGTAGAGAATACTGTGCTCTGAATCTGCAAATCTTATTGATATCTGGCAGCCACAATTAAAATGTCGCTTCTGGAATTGCTGGCTATAATTGACACTGTCCTGAATTACTTGCTACAGAACCGAAATGACCAAATAATGCATGCATGAAGTTCTTAGGCATGACAAATAGCTGATTATCACCTTTTAAACCCTCTCTACTACTTTTAATATTCCTAGCTAGTGCCTTCATATGGAACATTTTCCAGTCTGGTAAACAATCGAATAGCTTTCTAACTCAAGTAATCACTAACAAAACATGCAACCTCAAGGCAGTGTATTCTCATCCCAGAAATAAACCCGAAGTGCCAATCTTCGTCCTTTTACAAGGACTATCAAGACACGAGAGCTGACATCGCCTCCCACTGTTTACTGTTTAATTGCTGGGAAGTAAGCACAAGGCAGTCAGTCAGTCTCTCCTAGTAGCAGGAATGCGACAGCTTCCTATAGTGCATCTTCCCCTAATTCCTGTTTCGGTATTTTATGTAAAATGCACACCTTACCAAACAATCTTCCCATTTCGACCCCCTTATTTAAATCAGTTCGACCCTAAAGTAACTTCATTTTATCATCCATAGATTTTTGGCTCTAAAGAGAAAGCAAGAAGGTAACCAAGATGATAGAAAATGTAAATAGTCAATAACGTCTTACCAGCTTACCTTTGAAAGAGACTGATCATTCATTTCATGATCTCTATAGCTCACTGGACATATCAGATACTCATAAGAATGTCAGTACATTACCAACAATTACTTTGAATGTATTCCCTTGAAGACAATCTCTAAGTTGTATTCGTATCACAACATTTAACATAATCATGCAACCAACTGAAAACGCAAGACTATTACTAAGAATATATTTGAATTATTGTAAACAACATAATCCTTACCTACAGCTGAATAAAAAATCACCTCCAAATTTAGTGATTTAAACAAACAATCATTATTTATATTTGTCATGATTAATTATAGGTCAGGAATCTGGTAGCAACCCGTAAGGTTATGGATGAAGGCAGCTTAAGGCTTAACTGGAACGTACTCTGCATTTAATTCCGGACATACAGTTGTTTGCCATCTGCCTTACCTCACTACAATATGGTCTTTTATGAAGACCTTTTTTCTACATATGGTAACATTTACAGGTTCCATGATTAGAACTTGGCTATTGTTTGGAGTTTCCACCAAAATTTATGTGTTAAAGGCTTGGTCTTGAGCTGGTGCTGTTAAGAGTTAGTGGAACATTTAAAAGATGGGGCCTTAGGCCGCTGAAAGGAATAACGTATTCCAGTCCCTAGCATGCTACCTTTTTGCTTCACGCCGCCATGAAGTATATCACTCTGCCACTGTGATATACTGCCTTGCTGTAGACCCAAAAGCAATGCGCCAAGTGATCCTTGATTGACACCTCCAAAACAGAGAGCCAAAATAAACCTTTCCTCCCTGTGTGTCAGTTTATCTCAGGTATTTGCTATCATAATGGAGAGCTCATTTGCATAGACCTGATATCTTTGGAGCCATTATTCACCCTACTGCAGTGTAAAGGAGGGATGAGTTCAAATAGCGAAGGCAAGTTGTCATCCTATAAACCCCCAGTTAGTGACAAGTCATGAACAGGTTGCTGTGTGTACCTGTTTGTTTTGAGCATCGGGAGTGCTGAAGAATGAAAAAGGCTAACCATAAGGGCGCCTTGAAAAACAATGACAGAATATTTCCACAATAACCTAAATTATGAGTTGTAGCTTCCTCATTTAGTTTAGTTTTCATATTTGAAATTGAAGTAAGTGTTTTGAACATAAAAAGTAGAACACAGATTCAGCCAGTCAGGGTTGGCAGACTGGAAGCATTGTGACAAATCTTTATATTCCCTGTAAGATTTTACAAACCGGAAATTCTACTCTCTACCTGCCGCCGTTGACCCACCCGATCTAGCATAGACAAAGGTCAGGACAAGTGGTGAGAAATTGCATGTTAGACAAGCTAATGTTTGTGTGGAAAAAGCACTTTTGACCTCTGAATCCCTAGTGGCAAAGCATTCAGAAAGGAAGAGGCAACTTCTGGAGTCTCCTTTAACCTTTCCCTTCTACAAGAGGCCTCCTCACAAGAATCAGAAACTACTGCTCAGTGTCTATGTCCCCATCTGCCCAGCTTGTGACTTCTGCACCTTTGACTCTTTGAATGCTACCTGAGATGAACCCTCTGGCCACTTTCAAAATGAGGTCAGAGGTTGCTGGTTCCTGTGCTGCCAATAACATTTAACAGTAATAACAGCTGGTCTATTAGGGTAGCATTTTATGATTAAAAAGCACTTTGATCTGCAGCTTCTCCTTTCAATGAACTAGGCATAGAAAAATAAATAACATACATTTGCAGTCCTTAAGGATCTGGCTAATTATAACTCAATCCCAAAATTTTGGGAGGGAAGAAAAGTGAAGAGTTACGATTACCCCTCCCCCTTCCAAATGAGAAATTTGAGTGTTAAAAGACAATTTTTAGAAAAAGGTAAAAAGGGCTATGGATTTAGCTCAGCGGCATAAGTGCCTGCCTGGCCAGCATGAGGTTGAGTTTGATCCCTGGTACAAAAAAAAGAAAGAAAACAAGAAGAAGAAAAGAAAAAGGTAAAAATGTAACTTTTATACAGACGTAAAGTAAACATGCAATAAAGATTTTGGTATAACCCATTCAGTGAGGGAACCAGAGAGATCTCATAACACTTGAAAAAAGGAGTCAAGAAGCATATTTATATGCTATAAAGCTATGTTGGAAAATGTTGAAATAAATAGCAAATGGAGGCAAAATTGGTTTTCACCCTATGTTAGAAGGGATGGGGAAGAGAAAAGTCAATAGACTTTGTACCAGACAGAACAGAATTTGTTCTACACAATCATGTAAAACACAAAGTTGTAAAATAGTTCCCAGAGAATCCAATAACCTGGGGAAAGGTGTTGTGGGAGAAAGGTAACTCCCAACCTGCTAGATATCACATGTGCCAAGTTCATGTCCCCTGAAATCAAAGAATGAAATCCGAAGGACAAAGGAGGTTAGGAGTGGGAAAGGTTTATTTGCGAATACGAATAGCTCCCTAGAGACAGGAGAGGTCTTGGAAATGGGCTGCCACCAAGGTGCTTTCGCCAAGAATGCTTCATAGGGCAAAATCACAAGGTGGGTACAAAGCAGGCCAAAATATAATCAACCAATAAGATTGCGAGTATAGTCATTAGCTAATATTGCTCCAATAGGGAAGCAGGACACATAGTGAGGGCATATGGATAATATCATTAACCTAGGATTATCTATCACTTCTAAAACAGGAACATTTTGGGGAAGAGATGGACCCAGGTGTTCTGGTCACCCACCCAGGTGTCTGATGGATATCTGGACTTAATGGACTGAGTGATACCAATTACAGTATAATCTCAAATTTCTATTCATCTCTTAGGGATGTAAATCTGGCCATTGTGACTTTAATACCAGGCCTTGCCTTCAGATGCATCCCTAGCACAATTCTGATGTCTCTGCCTTTCACTGTCTTCCCTAAGAGCCCAGTCTGTTTCTGACTGTATACTAATTTTTACCTAAGTTCCTGACTGTATATTAATTTTTTTCTAACTTAGCTGCCTACAATTTAGAGACAATGCATAGGTTTCCAAACAGGCCCTGCATTCAGAGTTTGTCCCACTCCACCACATTCAATGTCATAGCAGCAAATGACCACATGAAAGGTAACCTGGTTTGAGGCTCCCTTCTGTTCACAGTGAGTCCTACTTTGTCTTGAAGTGCTTGCAGAGGCTGCCCATAAACCAAAATGCAGCAAAGCCCACCACAGGACCACCTCCCCATACTGAGACCCAACTCTTGAAAAGAAGCCAGGATGAAATCTTGCTTAGCTGCACCTGCGTCCTCACTGCATTTGGAACAGACACTGAAATTGAGATGAAAGGTGACCATTTTCTTCTAAATTCCTAAAGAGATCACTTAAAATGGGGTCAAAGGTGCCTATCCAAGCCCAGCCTGCACTATAAAATACCATAGACTGAATGACATTGACCACAGGAATTTATTTGCTCACAGTTCTCCAGGCTGCAAGTCCAAGAACAGAGTGCCAGCATGGCTGGGTTCAGGTGAGGGCTCTTTCCTGGCTTGTTTATAGACGTCACCTTTTCACCTTCTCTCTATGTCTCGTGGAGGGAGAAAGTGGAAACTTGCTATAACTTCATTTAAAGTCACTAATTCTTCCATAAGGCTCTACCTCAAGGAGAGCCTAATTATCTCCAAATACCATCACTTTGAGGGTTAGGACTACATTTTTGCGAGGGCACACTGCAGTCCACAGCAGTGTCAGTGTATGAACTCAACAGGGTTTTAAATTGGGAAGCTAAAATTGTCCAAATATGGGGAAGAAAGCTATCAAGCCACAATAAGTACATTATATAAGTTTACAAAAATGTCACAGTTTATGGTCCTAAAGGTTCTATACTAACAATAAATAAGATATTATAGCCTCTCAAGTCATGCACGTGTATGTTTAAAGTTTATTCCATGGTTTGGACTTACTGGGAAAAATAAAGAGCATTAATAATAAAAGGGGCATTGACAAGCTCGTCTACCACTAATAACCTAAAAAATGTGGTAACTCAAAAGAAACAAATAATCGCTTTAGTGTAGAGCATCTCAGAAATCTAGGGCATCATCAAGCCTTGGTCCCCTTGGGCTTTCTACTTGGAAAGAATGTAGTGTCTTTTTTTTTAAAACTTGCCTTTATTTTGCAAATCTTTTCAAATCTTATTCATGTTATACCTTGCTCATTACCCAAGTGACTAAAAGAAGTGAAACCACTCCCATCTTTGCACATGATTCAACAAAGTCTCTTCACAAGCAACTTTATTGTGTTTGTTTCGTTATTGTTGTTGCTTTTATTTTTTAAATCCTCAACTTCTTTTTCAAAATCTTTTTCAGAAAAAAAATCTTTTTCAGTTTAAAGATATTTGGCACAAGTTTTAAAAACTTTATTTAATAATAAATGTCCATAAGGCCCTAAACGAAGGTCTAAATCAAATGAAGAGAAAAGAAGAGATGAGAGTACAGATGTTCATCCTTGGCGTCAAACATCAAAGAAAGGAGAGGAGGTGATCTAATTGGGCAGCAAAATGAAAGACTAAAGAGCTCACAGGGCCAGGGATTTAGCTCAGTGGCCTAACTGCTGGCAAGCACAAGGTCATGAGTTTGATCCCTGGTACCAAAAAAAAAAGAGAGTTTACACGTGGAAATGAACATAGAGAAGCAATTCTTTAATCAGATTATCAGCATTCGTTTCTCTTCAGGTCTCAACACAAGTCTGATCTTGTCCCCTTTACCTGTGTTTCTGTCAATCTTCACTCATACTTTGGCTATAGTTCTGACAGTCTGATGTTACAATGATCCGTTCACATATCTGCCTCCTTTGGGTCACACAGAGATTCCC
>RJWT010051049.1:0-10767 GCA_004365215.1 Cuniculus paca
TTCGGTTCTTCCTCCAGAGGAAGGGTTCCTGAAATTTCCTCGTCTCCTGCACGGAATACGCAGCAGACCGAGATCCAGGGGTGCGGGTTTCCAGTTCCCACTCTGGGCCCCGTGGCTGAGGAGACAGCCGTGGATGCGCTCAGAGTCCCAGAGCTCGCAGTCTGGAACGCAGGTGTCAGCAGGCCCAGGCCGGCGTGACCTCATTGGCACCGATCACACCTGCCATGCCTCCGTCTCCAAACAAGATCACCTTCCGCGGTGCCGGGATTGGGAGCTCAGCGCGCTCTTCGGGGGACCCAGTCCGCAGCCTGTCCCGAGGAGGGCCGTGCTCCTCCCGCGGCTCTGCGAGGCGACGCCCCAGGAGCCTTGCACGTTTTCCAGCCCCAGCTCTGCGGCGGGTGGTGGAGGTGCGACGGTGGCTTTGGGATAGCAGGTAAGAAGTTCAGCCCTTAAACGCGGCCTAGCGGGACAAGTAACTTGCGCCGTGTCAGGCAGCAGGGGCGGCCACCCAGGCGGGTGGGGTTCCGGAGTTCAAGGCCTGGCGCGGGGCTTCCCCGAGTCCCGGTCGGTTCTTCAGGAGGCCTCCAGGTGGCGCCGGTGAGCGCACAGCGGCTCCCACCCCTGAGACTGCGCGTCCTGGGTGCAGTTGAGGGTGGGGTGGCTGTGGGGACGACGACCCCGGGGGTCCCGCGGGATGGCAGGTGGGGTTCGGCTGGTCCGGAGTGCGATTTAGAACTTGTTTTTCTGACTTTTTATATTTATTTATTTATTTATTTATTTATTTATTTATTTATTGCGTTTCTGACTTTAAAATGCATTAACTTTGAGTCCGTGTCTCTCCGTAGAACTTTTTCTTAGCCCGGGCTTGCAGGACACAGTGACCTCACCCTCGCGGGGGACTGCTGCGTGTGCCTCGCGCCTCGTAATTAGTTTTCCTCCGCCTCGCTCCTTCTCCGCCGTGAAGAAGGGCGGACTTGCTGGACGCTCCCTGGGACCCCAGCGTTAAGTGAGATCAGTCAGGCGCGCAAGCGAGAAACCCGATCTATGAGTCAGGAGCAAAAGGAAAGCGGATAGGAAACGGAGCGAGAGCTTGCGCCGCCGGACGGAAGGGCCCAGATGCCTTCGCGTTTCTGCCCGCTCCGGCGCCCTGGTTCAGCCCGAAGAGCGGGGCTGAGGGCGCCAGCACCCCAGTCACTGGCGGGGTCCGGGCCCAGGCCGTGCCCACCTCTGTGCCTTACCCTCCAGCCCCAGGGCGTCGTCTGCGCAGGGCGGAGTTGGAACAGGGGTAACAGTCAATAGGCCATGGGGTGGGCCCAGGGCTGGGCGGGGGTGGGTAGGTGGTGTGCTTGGCCCCTGCTGGGGGTGGAGGCGGTGTCTGGGTCTCCGGAAGAAGAGAGAGACTTCAAGTCCCAAAGGAACTCAGACCACGCCCTGCTTCCCTTAAAGCTCTACCAGGCATTGTCTCCTAATCTTCCCTCCCGCCCTTCCCCCTTCCCTTCCTTCCTTCCTACACAGGACCTCTAAATGGTATAGGGGAAATACTATCACTCGTAACCTGTTAGATGTCAGATATGGCGAGTTCGTGTTCGGAATGAGTTTTGAGAAACAACTCAGGTTAAGAGCAGGAAAACTTTACTGGGAGAGATAGCTCCTGAGAGACAGGAGGGGCCTGAAAGCGGGTTGCCAATGAGCCCACTTTTCAAAGGAAGTTTTACAGAGCAAATTTACAAGCTGGGTACAAAATCTCAAGGTGGGTATAATGTGGGACAAAACTATGATCAACTAATAAGATTGCAAATGTTGCTGCTTAGGTAATGTTGATCTAATGGAGAAAGAAGCAGGTCACGTAGCAAGCGTGCATGGAACGAACAAGGACCTTTTTGGAAGAGAAGAGTTAGGCCCTGGTCATCTGCCTGGGTGGCTGGTGTCTATCTAGACTGTGTTGGACCAGGTGATACCTTTTATAGTATATTGCTTATCCCTCGGGGAGGCATGTGGGCCTGGTCATTCTGTCTTTATCTTGAGGTCTGACCTTTAATGGATGCGCCTCCAGCCACAGTTGTGATATATTCTCATCCTCTGTCCTGACTCCCTGAGGACCTAGTCCTGTAATATTTTCACCTGACTCAAAACTGTCTATAATATCACCCCCTCTGAAGACGTACCCCTAAGTGCCAAGAAGGGGCAAGGGGTGATGACCATGTAGATAATGTTTGGTTGAAGGGGGTTGCAGTTGTGATTGGCAGTTAGATATACTCTCTAGAGGGTCTATCTAAGGGCCCTTGACTCCAAGTGTTCTCGTCTCGAGTAGGTGCATAGCTATGAGTCTGGAGGAGACCAAAAAACAGATATGTTTGTATGGGCCAGATAACAAGGTCAACAAGACTATTACGGATACAACCAACAAACGTTTTCACTAGGAAGAGCCAGTTATAGCCTCTCACAAAGAGGGTAAGAAGGAGGTCTAGGGAATTTTAGGTCTAGGGAACCCAACATGATATTATCCTGTCAATTTAGTATCTTGAGTAGCCATTGAGATATTAGCAGAAGGATCAGGAATGTACAAACAATATTTAGCTTTTGTAATTGTACAAGTATCTCCTTGTGTTGTTGTTAGGATGTTTGCTGTCAT
This sequence comes from Cuniculus paca, assembly GCA_004365215.1. Taxonomy (NCBI): domain Eukaryota; kingdom Metazoa; phylum Chordata; class Mammalia; order Rodentia; family Cuniculidae; genus Cuniculus; species Cuniculus paca. The sequence continues at coordinate 2,633 of RJWT010051049.1, forward strand.
CTGATTTTGGAGGGTGGCTTGTCTCATTAATTTTATTTTTTTATTTGGTAGAGAGAGACCGATTGAGATGTCGTTTAGGGCTCGCTGAGCATAGTTACCCAAGTCCTCGATGTGTTATATGACACCCTCTAATCTCAGGGGAGAAATAAAGATAGAAACCAAGTGATCATATTAATGAAAGACACTTTTAGACTATCAGTGATGGGACAGTTTGTAGGTTGATCGATGCTTTTGACACTTTTGTCTTGTAACCATGTGAGTCTCGGCATGTATTCTCTATTTATTTAGGGGGAAGGCAATGCCACAAATTAGTTTCATAGGATAAATGATTGTCATTGGGGGCTTTTTATCTAATTTTTTTTTTGTGGTACCGGGGATCGAACACACAACCTCGCTCTTGCCAGGTAGGCACTGAGGCCGCTGAGCTAAATCCCCAGCCCTTTTTTTTTAAAATCTAATTTTAGAACAAGTAAACTAGTTTGTTGTAAACTAGTTTTTGATTTGCCAAGTTATGGTGTATATGTACTCCTGGGGGGAGCAGATATTTAAGTATTTAGTAGAGTTAGGCCAATGAGGATAGGAATGACTTTTTGTTTTGTTTTGTTTTGTTTTTAACATAAGTGGGCCTTTTTATTAAGTTGTCTTATAGTTGGAGTTAACCACATATAATCATCTCATATCTGGAAGTATCTATTTTTATGTCTATAATTGCTGGCTTTCATGATAGGACCCTTGTAATGGTGGGCTAAATTACGAACCACTGAACTTTGTCATGTCTTTTTTTTTTTTTTGTCTTTTTGAGACAGGGTCTCACTATGCACTTAAGGCTGGCCTTGAGCTCACTTTGTAGCCCAGGCTGGTCTCGAACTGGCAACAGTTCTCCTGGCTCAGCCCCTTGAGTGCTGAGATTACAGGCGCTCACCACCACACCCAGCTCTGTTATGTCTTATCAATGTGGTCGTGCAGCTTATTTTAATCATCTCCTCGAATTGGGGATACCCACCAAGGAGGTCTTGATGTACTTGATAGGGGTAGCAGGACACATATTTAGTAAGATGTTGGTTGTGATGACTATGTTTTTTTTTGTGTCTATACTAGAAAGGAATTGTATCTTTTTTGTTTGTTTGTTTGTTTTGGTACTGGGGATCAAACTCATGACCCTGTACTCACCAGGCAAGCCCTTGAGCCACTGAGCGAAATTCCCAGCCCTAATTGTATTATTTTTTAAGTACTAAAGTAGTTAGTAGAAGGACTAAGAGTAACAGTTTAGATTATTTAACTGAAGACTGTGATTATTTAATAAGAATTTTAAGTCTTTTATGGGTTTGTAGGAGTAGTCGGATGGTTGCTCACACTTAGTGACAGCCTTGGCTTTTAGGGTTTCAGTTGGGTGTGGTATACCTAGGAGTCTAGGCCTGTTATCTTGACAGCTGACGGAGTTGACAGGATCATGGAATACAGTGTTTTTTTAAGTTGGTCTTCTTCTAAGAGGAAATTGATAGGGAAGAGATTTTACTAGTATTAAATGTTTGGAGTGAAATATGGAATTTTTTCCCTTTAGGTTGAGGTTTCTTTAGTTGTTGAAGAGTCTATTGGAATTTAGTCAGTGAGGTGACATCTTTTAGTGAGATATCTTTTTTTTTATCGAAGAGAAAAATTATTAGTGAGAAAAGGGCAGCTACAAAGCATTTTCAATGGACGGAGGCCTAGAGTTTGAGGAGTATTTTTTATTTTGATAAGAGGTAAGGGTAGTAAGTGAGGCCACCGTAGATAGGTTTTTTGAGCTGTTTTATGAAGTAGTCTTTTTAGGGTCTCATTTTTCTAAAAATTTTTTTTGTGGCCTCCATGCACAGTGAAGGTGATGGAGAATGCCTAGTGCCTGAGAGATACTCTGTGTGCATGTTGTTTTAAAGAAAGCCCATGATCACTCTCTAAGCTGTTAGGAAGTCTGAATCTGGGGGTGATTTTTTGGAGGGCCTTGAGTATCTTTTTTATAGTGGCATCAGCCAGTTGATTATCTTGAGATATTTTGACAACTCATTTTTCGTGTCTTCTATAGTGAATAACTACCACTCTAGAGGACATACAGACAGGTGATAAATGTTTATCTATCTCTTTATGATATTTTATGGATAATCTATTGGTTACCAGATGTTTTTTTATATGGCTGTGCAGGCATATGATATTAGGAAAACATATTTTGAATCAGTACAAATTTGGCTTTTTGCCTTTCATTGAGTTGTAGAGCCCTGGATAGAACTATGAGTTCTGTTAGCTGGGCACTAGTCTCAGGGGCAAGTGAGGAACTTTTAAGTGTCTGAGGTAGTGGCACTATTGTATATCCTGCTGTTTTGTCTCATTTTTTATGAAGGAACTGTCATCACAGAAGAGGGTCAAATCAGGATGAGTAAGGGATGTGTCTAGTAAGTCTTTTTTGGCTGTGTATGTATGGAGAATTACCTACTGGCAGTCATGTCTTTTAGCCTCAATTTCTGTTTTTCTTGTCGAAAGGTAGAAGGGTTTAAGAAGGAACACACCTTTATTTGAATGGCTGGTCCTTGGAGGAGGAGTATCAAAGAAGACATCTTTTAGATTGAACCTTGAAAGCCAACTGGCATCCTATGTGATCTGAGAAAGACAAGTGTACAGGTTAGATGCCTCCAGCTGGATGGGCACTCCTGCCTCATCTATCAGTTTAAGGTCTTGTACCAACCTCTACTCCCCATGGGGCTTCTGCACTCTCAGGATTGAGTGCTGCAAGTAGACCTTGTGCCCTTAAGCTGTTGCTTATAAGCAGTAGTTCTCTTTAATTTTAGGCTGTAGGGGGTATTGTCTCTGGCTGTCTCTAGTAGGATCCTTGAGATATATTTGCACCAGAGCAGTTGTTATTGCTCCATATGTGTTACCTTTAGTTGTCCACATTTTAGGGTTTATATTTGTCTCCGTGAGGGGGAGGCAGCCTGGGTGTACATGTATTACAGTAAACAAGATAAGATATCTCTTTCCAGGAGGGGAATTGGACTTTTAGGCATAATTAAAAAGGAATGAGTGAAGAGAAAATCATCTCAGGTATAGCCTAAGGGTTGTGAGAAATAGCGTGTTATCTCCTCTCCGGTGACTCCTTTTACTGAAGTATGACAGCTGGAAGAAAGGCCAGGGTGGAAAATGACCAAGAGACATGCATCAGTGTCCAGCGATAGGCTGGTTTCTTTTCCCTCTGTAGTCATGATTACCTGTGCTGCTCCATGGAGATGACAGTCTGGCCAGCGAGAGGTGGCAGACAGTGCCGTGGGGCCCTTGAGTCTTGCTGGACCAGCTGGTAAGATGGGTCTGACTCCTGGAATCCCTGTCTCAGGGGACAGTCTGACTTCCAGTGGCCACCTTTGCAATCGGGGCAAGGCGCAGGAGGCCTCTTGTCGTGAGGCTTTTTATTGTCTTCTCCCTTACAGCGGCCCGGCTTTCTGCAGAGTCCCAGGGGAAGTTTAGTAACTGAGCTCTTCGTGGAGCCCTGAGAATCAAACTTAGGTCTGCAGCCCAGGCAGCCACATTTTCTTGGTCTCTTTGTGTTTTCTTTTTGGATTTTTCTTGGTGTCGATTATAAAATATTGAGGAGGCAATTCTTACTAAAGTATCAACTGAACTATCTGCGGCAAAAGCCATCTTTTGTAGCTTTTTCTTAATATGTGAGGCTGACTGGGTAATAAACTTGTCTTTAAGAATAATCTATCTTTTTATCAAATCAGGAGCCAGGAATGTATGTTTCATCAATGCCCCTTGTAAATGATCTAAGGAGACAGAGGGGTTCTCATTGTTTTCCTGATGAGTAGTTGACAATTTAAAATAATTGAAGGGCTTAGTTTTTGTCCTTTTTAGGCCTTTAAGAGTACATGTCTGGAGCTGGGCGTGGTGGCTTACACCTGTAATCCCAGCACTCGGGAGGCTGAGACAGGAGGATCATTGCAAGTTTGAGACCAGCCTGGGCTACAAAGTGAGCCCAAGGCCAGCCTGAACTGCATAATGAGACCCTGTCTCAAAAACAAAACAAAACAAATGAACAAACCAACCAAAAGAATACGTGTCTGAAGATGTCCCTTATTCCAATCTCCTGTCCACTTGGGCTCCAGTAGGAACTGGCTGTTCCCTTGGCTGCCTGTCTTCTGGCCTTCTAAAATTAATGATGTGATATTGATCTCCAAATGTTATAGCAGCTTATAATGCTGCTTATCTCTATCAGAAGTCAAGATTTTATTTAAAAGTAGCATCATACCTTTTTAGTCTAATTCACAGGTCTGAGTAAGTTCCCTGAAGACCTCAATGTACTTCTCAGAGTTGTCTGAAAAGTTTCCAGATCTCGTTTGATCTGTTTGAGGTCACTGAGAGAAAAGGATACACAGACACAGGCAGTGCTATGCTTACCATTTGTTTCCTGTACAGGACATTGTCCTCGAGGAGCTTGAACAAAATCAGCTAAGGATGGATATAACCCAGCAGAGGCTTCAATTATGGCTGGTTTAGCAGCCTCGCCCTTAGAATCTGAAGTGCGAGTGGGAGGAGCCCCAGGCTCTGTAATAGTAGATGAGGTCTTGGTTAAGCTTGCCTTGGAAACCTCGTCCTCGGATTCAGTAATAGTAGATGCATCTGATTGTGCCTCAAGGGCCAGAGCTGTCTGCTTTTCTTATGGCTTGTATTTATGTTTTGAGCACAAGTAAAGATTATCTCTTAACGTAAAGAAAGTTTGAATATAAGGTAATTCTGACCATTTTCCCTCTCTCTTACAATACAATTCTAGTTGTGAAATGGTATCATAATCAGTGGTTCTCTCTGGATTCCATTTTGCCTCTAGAGGGTAGGAAGGCCATGCATGGTGCATAAAAACATTAAACAATTCTTTTTCAATATGTGGGAGTCAAACAATTTTCAGTACTTAAGAGCACATTCCACCCGAGTAAGAGAATTTGACACCGAGTTTTCCATCTGCAGCACAAGAGGAAAAAATAGGCATCCCATTTAATTCCTACTTGGTTTCTGTGTTCTCTCTCAAGGTGTCCTCTGGGGTGACCTGCTTCAGAGCAGGTGGCTGCTATCTAGAGAGTGGTCAGTAGATAGGTCAGGTTGGACTACTCACCCTTACTGGTACATGGGCCTAACTTCTCCAGAAACTCACACTCCTAACTCCAGCATGTGTTTCTCAGAGTACAAGCTACAATTGATGCCAACTGTGACAGTCAAGTTTAAAGAAGGAAACGCTGCTAACAAAATTAAACCAATAATCAAGAGACCCAAGCCACTGCTTTCCAATTTTTTGAGATTGAGGAAATGGAAATCAAAGAGCAAATTGGAAGTCATTAGGGTGTTTCCCAATCTGCAAAGTAGGTCACTTCTAGAGATGGATAGAGTCAAGTAATGGCTCAGAAAAATCCTGCTGTGGGCCTGAGGGCAAAGAAGTCCCCAAGACAGTTGTGCCAATCACCTAGGCAATCTTCCCTAACAGCAGGGCATGGCTGTTTTCCTCAGAATCCACTCCAAAAATTTTATGTCTCTGCATCTGCAACTCACAGGTTAAAACTTGTACCCACCATTCAGCAACCACAATTTACATATTAGCAAAAGTACTTTCCTCCCCGATGTACATAAATGATGAGAATCAAGCTTAGGAAGAGAGGGTGGGAGCCAGGAGGTTGAGGATTCTCCCTTAAACTAAATGTGTTTTGATCCCTTAAATATTATGCTTGAGGAAAGAGCACCTTTTGGTCTCACCAAGAAGTTAGTTCTTTCCATGGGGTTTCTGGTTAAGTGTCCCAAGGGAGACTGTTGCCCAGAACACTAAAGCAGGGACATCCCTTTTATGCATGTTCTCCTGGACAGACAAAATTCTGATGTCTCATCGACCCAGAAAGGGGATATGTGTCCCTTGTCTAAGTTGACTTCCTTGTTTCTGGTGCTAGCAAACACTCATTTTTCACAGGCTTAACTTAAAGGGTCTTAGTTGTTGGATAGGAGGGAAAGGTTGAGATAGTTCCTTTCTAGTGTTTAGCAGAAACAGGTCTCCAAAAAAGAGAAGTGCAAAGTGACAGTAAAAGATCAGAAATGAGATTAGAAAAGGAAGTCTTTTTTTTCTCATGCTCACAGTGGATTATTGAGACAACGTGCCCATTAGTTGTCACCCTGAGCATAGAAAGGCAAGACTGGGGAATCTCAAGGATAAGATTGCCTCTTCACTGGTGGAAGATCAGATCAGAAAGGAAACAGAGGCAGAACAGGCTTGACATGCCCCTCTAGTGTGTAGAGGGGGTCATTGAGCCAGACTGTCCTGGTAAAACCTGTCATCCAGGTCTTAAGAACAGTTAGTGGTCTATTGCTTTTTACTGGCAGGTAGATTCCTATGATTTATTATTAGGCATGTATGTTTTCTAAATATACAGTACATTTCATAAAAAGACCTGTTTTACTGTATTTCATATCAACGACCACTAGGGGATGCTGTAACATTACTTTTACCTAGCACTATTGTCAAGCAGGTCAAGCAAGGAGTACCAATAAATTCAGCAACTATTAAGTCCAAATGCAGCATACACAAATCAGGAACATAAGACGTCTGAAAAAGTCAAATGTCCCATCAAGAAACACAACCTTCCCCTGTTCTCAACTTAAATTCAGCATCATTTTAACAGAAACAGTATGTAAAATGACAAGGTTTAAAATTTAAGGCATAAGCAATCAACAAGCAAGAATGACAATTTTTGATTACCCAAATGAGTCATAATCCAGAATTTATGAAATAAAAGCAAACTCTTATCTCCTTCAGTTATCTCAGTGGAACCTCCAAATGATATAGGACTGATAAATGATATAAGGTAGCACAGTGTGGGTCTGGGTCAAGGTCCTGCCCACCTCCTTACCTCACCCAACCCCAGAGCATCTTCTTCACAGGGCAGAGTTGGAACAGGGGTAAAAGTGAATATGCCAGGGAGCAGACCCAGGGCTGGGAGGGGGAATCTGCTGGCCCTTGGGGGGCAGGTGTGTATGGGCATCTGGAAGAGGAGAGAAAGACTTCAAGGATTGGCAAAGGAACCCAGACCACACTCCGCCACCCTTAAAGCTCTATCACAATTTCCTTCTTTCCTTCCTTCCTTCTTCCTTCTGATGTAGGACCTTGAAATGAAATAGAACCTCTAGATGATGTAGGAGAAATACTGTAACTCTTAACCTGTTAGATGTTAGATATGGTGAGTTCGTGTTCCCCAAAACTGAAGAATGAGTTTTGAGGAATAACTCAGGTTAAGAGCAGGACAACTTTACTGGGAGAGATAGCTCCTGAGAGACAGGAGGGAACCTGAAATTGGGTTGCCAATGAACCCACTTTTCAAAGGAAGTTTTATAGAAGTTTTAAAGGAAAATTACAAGCTGGGTACAAAATCTTGAGGTGGGTATAATGTGGGACAAAACTATGATCAACTAATAAGATTGCAAATGTTGCTGCTTAGGTAATGTTGATCTAATGGAGAAAGAAGCAGGTCACGTAGCAAGCGTGCATGGAACGAACAAGGACCTTTTTGGAAGAGAAGAGTTAGGCCCTGGTCATCCGCCTGGGTGGCTGGTGTCTATCTAGACTGTGTTGGACCAGGTGATACCTTTTATAGTATATTGCTTATCCCTCGGGGAGGCATGTGGGCCTGGTCATTCTGTCTTTATCTTGAGCCCTGGCCTTTAATGGATTCGCCTCCAGCCACAGTTATGATAAATTCTCATCCTCTGCACTGACTCCCTGGAGGGCCTAGCTCTGTCTGACTGCCTGTAATATTTTCTTTTACCTAACTTAGCCGTCTATAATACTTCCTTCCTTCTCTTCTTCTTCCCTTCCTTCCTCTCTCCCTCTCCCTTTCCCTCCCTTCTTCATTTCCTTGATTCCTTCCTCTCTGTAAAATTGCTTGTCTTTAAATCTCTTCTAGTTTCTCTTTAAATTTGAATTTCTTCTTCTCCATCCATCTGCCTTAAATCTCTGTAGTTTCTTTTCCTCCCTCCCCACTCAGTTCTCTCCCACCCCCAGGCTGTCTCTGTCCTTCTCTGCCTCTTTTTAAATCCCCCTCAATCTTGCCTACCCTTAACTCTCTTATCTCTTTTCCTCCAAAGTTGTT
>RJWT010051051.1:0-10759 GCA_004365215.1 Cuniculus paca
ACAGACTTTGGTGTTGTGGACAGATTTCCTGCACTTTTTTGTGTTTATCAGTGGGTAACCGTCAGAAATAATATTATAAATTCTGATTGTAATTTTTCTCCCTGTGATCCCTGACTACAACAATGGGTTAATATCTTCCTTTTTGGAGTTTCCATAAAACATTTCAAATGAGTACTATTTATTTATATGATATTTTGCTTTCATGTGATTTTGAGAATAGTTGTCAATTTGTCATTCGCTATTGCTGTGGGAATTTTTTCTAGATTCTTCCATTAGATGTACATTTCTTTTACAGGCTTCTCCACCTCTGCACACACACTTTCTCTGTTTTCTTTCATTCTTGAGTAGGAGGAGGGATCTAAGATGGGATTATGACTAGGCTACGCTCTACCTTCCGGGTGTCCTGTGTGCAGCTCTGCTATGTCTTTCTGGGGCCTGTGGACTGGCTGACTCATTGGACATGGTACAGGGGTGCACTGTATGAAAATTTTTTGGTAGGAGAGGGAGAAGAGAAAGCAGGGAGTTGGGATTAGTGAAGAAACCCCATGGAGAAAAATAGAAAAGGGTCAATAAGTCAGGATGGACTGACAGTGATGGAGTGATAGGCTGGTGATAGGCTTTGGAACTTTACCTTACTATTCCCTTCAGCTAATGTCCACACCATTACTTTGGGGTCTGGAGCTCCCCTGGGTCTGAAAGCCATACCCTTTTCATGGTGTGTAGAGTGTGTAGCAAGAATAAAACACTTGCCCTGGGTTGTAAATCTGGTGCTAAATTTTTACTTTCTAGGAGAGGTAAAACAAACATCTTTCTAGGAGAGATGAAAACACAGAAACGAAAGCTCAACTTTTTCTTTAGAAGCCAGAGAAGAGATATGCCTGGAGGATTAGAGATTAGAAGACAAACTCGGTTTCTGACTGCATCCCGGAAATGAATGTACCCAAAGAGCCATGCGCTGTAGACCTAGCTCCAGGTCATCTTGCTGCCCATGGCTTGTGCTTGGCTGTCCAGAGGATGCTTAGCCTGCAGCCGTGAGAGGCCTGATCGTGGCTTCACGAGCCAGCCCTGAGAGCGGGAGCGGGAGTGTACCCGCTGCTCTCCTTTGGCAAAGATCAAGGCCTGAGACAGACGAGACTCCCTACCAGCCTGCTCTCCCAGGATCACAACTTTTCCCCTTCCCAGGAAAAAAACAGTGTTATTATTATATTTTTAATTCCCCGATGTGTGACTCAGTGGCCCGTATCATCTTACACAGAATGAATGAAAAGTGAGGGCCAGGCTGTGTGGTCAGTGTTTTCAATATCCCCCCTGCTAGCCATTACATCACCCAGCTACTCTCTAAGAGGATTTTCAGCAGGCTTGGCTTCGTTATTAAAATAGTAATTAATTTTTTCCTCTTCACAAAACCCAGGGACCTTCAGATGGCAGCCTCAGGAGAGAGGGCGATTCCCTTTTGAAAGTGGCCTTTTTGGAAGCCATAATCGGCTCTCCAGCCTACAGTACACATGTTCCCCAGTAAATGTGATTAAAGAGCCACACAAAAACCCCCTTGCAGAAAATTAATTCAGTTTCCAGAATAAAAAGTCTGATAAAGTTGTGCGATGCTCTGATGACAACGCATAATAGAAGGGTAGAATTTTATCCCCTTGAAGGATAAATGAATGGCCAGAAAGGTCTGGTAGTTCCCAGAGTAAAAACATCTGCTACAGCTAATTCACTTTAGCTTTTGATTGTGAAATTCATTAGCCATATCAGACAGCGGTGGCTTCAAACACTCTGCTAGGAAGTCCAGTTTCTCAGGCTGGGATGCCATGTGTCCCCCTTGGCTGTTGTCAGGGTCTTGTCCCCTCCAAACTGGGGACAAGAGAACCTGGAAAGTGTGGGGCCTATGGTGGTTAGTGATGTCCTTCCCCTTTGGGGGCCGGCTCCCCAGGTGGCCAAGGAGGGCTGCCAGTTGCAGAGGGTGAGGCCTGGCTAAGATCCTGGTCCAGCTACATACTAGTCATGTGACTTATGTACTCAGTTTTCTGCTGTATAAAATCAGAGTTGTTAGGCCTCCTTTGGGGGTTTTTATGAGGTGAAATGAGACAATAGATGTGTGAGCTCAGCCCTGACCATGAGTAGGGAGTCAGTGGCTGGTGGCACTCTGGACTTGGCTGGGTTAGGTGGAGGTGAGAGGGACAGATGCAGCCTTCAGGGGGACAGCCTGCTGTACCTGGGGGTGAGGATGTTGGACAGCACAGCACAAATTCATGTGCACTCTGAGCTTCTGAGTGTGACTCACCTGGAGATAAGGTTTTTGCAGATTTATTTAGTTGATGATCTCAGGATGACATCATCCTGGATTTATGATGCTCCCTAAGTTTAACAACAAGTGCTCTTAAAAGAAAGAGAGCCTTCTGGACTCAGAGAAGACAGAGATCTGGGGAATGTGGCCAAAGGCCAGGAAAAACCCAGGGAGGGCTGCTAGGATACCTGGATTTTGAACATTAGGTCTCTAGAGCTATAAGAAAGCAAATTCTGTGGTTCGAAGTCCAAGAGTACATAGTCTTGCGTTGTTAGCCCAGGAAATGAAGGCAAGATCTACAAGGGAAGCCTGTTTCCCAAGGTTGCCTGAGACTTACAGATGAGGGACTTGTGGTCTTCTGGCTTCTTGTGGGCCTGCCACATGGGAGAACCCTAGACACCAGCCTGGGTCAGGACCAGGGCCAGTGTGGGGTCACTCCAAAGGACTGAGTGAGCAGCATGATCCAGAAAGCCTTACATGGTGCCAGGTCTATTTCTAAAAATATCTGGAAATCATTAAGAACCAAAGAGGCTCTGAGCTGTTGGGTGAGCTCCCCTCCGCCACATGAAGTGTTCCTTTCCTTCTCTGCCTCGCATGGGGATGCAGCCTTTCCCATCTGCTCTCCTGCGGTCTGTCCCAATGGGCCTCTGCTGCTTCAGTGAGGTTTCTGCCTGAGCAGGGGCCTGCAGAAGGGCTGGGGGCACAGTGGCTCGAAGACAAGGGGTGGGAGGGGCAGAGCTGGCAAGCCAGCCCAGCAAAACTGCGTGACAGCTGCCTGACACAATGGGTGTCTGGGTCTTTGCAAATAACAGGATGGGCTGAGGAAGAGTGGTCTACACAGTGAGGCGGCCAGTGTCCTACAGCCACAGGTGGTAGAAAGGCAAGTGCAGACCCACCCACGGGGGCCATCGGCAAGGACAGCGCTTGGCGCCCACCTCCCAGTCAGAGCTGTGAATCATCAGGTGCCTTCCCTAATCACACGCACAATCTTTCTGGGGTGCACCTGGGCTCTGCCCAGAGGTGCATGCCCTGGTGGGCATTGCCTGTCTCTGTGGCTTTCCATCCTTTCTTTGATTGTGAAGAGCTGCTCATCTAGTCAAGTCCAAGTTAAAGTAGTTACTGGAAAATGAAAAATTCAGATTACACATCCTTCTGCGCTAAAAAGCATTTACTACTTTTAGATTAATATAAAATATATGCAGCCTTCCCAGGTAGAATCATATTCCATGAGAAAATTTGTAAGTTTCAAACCAGAATAACCATACAGGTGGCTTATTTGCTAAGATGAAAAGGAAAAATCCCTTCGCCACAGTTTCTTATTATTTTCATGTCTAAGGAGATAAAGAGACACGGAATGAACTCTGCATTATTTACTGTGGCAGCTTCCACATTGAAATAATAATTGTTAATATCCTTGAGTGAGAACATGCTATTCTCAGGGAGCTCCAGTTCCTGCAACCTCGCACATTTAAACACAATGATTATCAGCAATCATCCACTTGAAATTCCTCCATATTTTTGTGTCAGTGTGGGAATGCACAAGAAATAAAGACGAGCTGCATTTTGTTCTATTCCAGTCGCTCTTCATACATCTGAGCTGGACATCTTCAGCAATGGGAGGAATAATCTTGCTGCATGTTTCACCATCGGGGGCTTAATAAGTTAATCGACCTACAGGGAACACATGTGGATCCACTTCCGTGGATCAAGGCTAGCACCTGTGTGAATGCTGTTGGATTCAGCCTGAGAATGTGACAGCTTGAGAAGGCGACATCACACTGAATCAACGAGTCACGAATGCCTTTTTGCTTTGTTTTTCATCTTCCAGAGTAGCACTGGGTTCCTCCACAGCTCCACCGCGTAACTGAGAACACCCTGCCTTCACTGTGGTGCATTACTGGCACAATTCTGGCCGATGTGTTTGAGGTGGCTGCAGGCCCGTTTTTGTGATGTTGGATAATTGTGCCACCAAAGTGGTGCCTTTCACTTGGAGGGCCGTTCCTCCACCTTGAGGCTTTGCTGCCTGGCTCACTGGGTCTACAGAGCTTCTTCTCCAGTCTCTGGTCCCCACAATGGGCCACACGCCAGCCTCAGTCTCCTGCTGCAAGGAGTCAGGATAGGCTGCGGTGAGCTTCGAGCATTGGCTGGGCGTGCAGAATGGTGCCCGGAACCCAGGAAACACTTAATTGGCCTTGTTTGTCATTTAAACTTCCTATTATTGCTTACCTACAGGTATTCACATCTTCCAAACTTAAAACTAGAAGCGCTTAAGCTTCCCTTGCTTAAAAACACACAGCATGAAAATTAAGATTGTGAGGCCTTGTAATGTTTTATTCCTTTGATTCAGAAGGAAGTTAGCCTTGCTCTGTGTTCGTGCTGTGATCACAGAGTGGCGGGAGTGTCCCTTTAAAGCCTCCCTCTCTCCAGCACAGGCCCCATTGGGGTCTGCAGGTAGGGGCTAATGATTCAATTACTTGTGCAGGAAAGATGAAAGGGCAGGAAATGGCTGTCATGGCCCCAGAGGAAATATTTGCAGAAAAAGAAGCACACCAGCAAATAAAGTGCTAATTAATGTCCAATTCCAGCATTGATAAACGGACCACAGCAGTAGGCAGGACCAAGACCCCTTCCTGTGAATCAGTAGCGGAACATAGCTGCTCCTTATTTTCAAATCCATGAGGGTTTTGGGAGGAGAGGGGCTTGCTAACCTTTGCATGTTCATTTCCCTCATAGGTGACCTCTGGCCTTCAGCCTCTCAGGGGGGCTTGGTGCCTTGGGTACACATACTTGCAGGGCTCCTCTCAATTCTGCCCAGGTGGCTGGCAAGCTGGGGCTCAGGTCTGTGGGAGGTGTAGGCTGGGGTGGGTCAGCCGGCTTGGGGACAGCCTTTGGTAGGAAGGGACCCTGGCCTTTAGATTTCCCTTAACAACCCCTGGGACTTCTATATAAACTCTGAAAAAAAGTTAGCATTTTTAAAGGAAACACACATACATAAAAAAAACATAATTTTCCTTGTCAGCTTGTATTAATTATTATTGCTAATATTGCTGTTGTTAATATTATTTTGTAGTACTGGGTTTTGAATCCAGGGCCTTCACACTGAGCAGCACCTCCTGCACCTTTTAAATTTTGAGACGGGGTCTCTAAGTCACTAAGCTGCCAGGTTAGGCCCCCACTTGCGATTTCTCGCCTCAGCCTCCCAGAGTGCTGGGGTCACAGGTGGGCACGGCCACACCCGCCTCCATAGTGACTATTCTATGTGGTGCTGCTGCAGTGCTTGTGGACTTATGTCAGGGGAAGGTGTGGCAGGCAAAGGCGTGAAGGCACAGTTTAATTCTCTGCTCTCACATGACACACTTTGTTTTGCATCCAAATGATCATCAATCAGTACATTCAAATTCAGGTGTAGAGTAGAAAAGATACAGTATCTGAGAAGTCTAGGCCTTCCCCAAGAGCTCAGCCGTGCTGCATGTGTGGCAGAAGCAGCCCTGCAGCCCGGCCAGCCAGGGCTGCTTGTGTGGTGCAGTCCTTGGCTCTAACTCCAGGCAAGGCTGTGGAGACCTGACTGGCCACAGTGTCCAGTGCTGGGAAACTCGGTTGTGCATCCACGCAGCATAGACCGGTGGGATGAAGAGGCTGCTTAAGTTTCATGCTGTTGTGTGAGAATATGCTCCCAACTCAGTGAAAACACCGCTTCTGCGATCTTGCAGTTGGTACCCACGTCTGACTGAATGTGCTGCCACGGAACAAAGGAAAGCCTCCATTAGCCAGGAAATGTCACGGTAATTATTTCTGGTGCGAGCATCTGAGAATCACGTCGGAAGGTAGACTTTTTGGGAGGTGCTGATGAGTGAATGCCAGAAATAATAATCTGACATCAAGCCTTTGTGATCTGACCAAATGAATGTCTAAGAAGAGGTTTCATGGTGGAGTCAGATTGTATGCTATTTCACGGATGCATTTCTTTTAGAATGTAAATGACAGAAAAATTATTCATTTATACCTATAATCAAACTACAAGTTTAATAGATAATGAAAATGCACACGAAAACTATTAAAATGACAGCAGAAATATGGCTTCAATCAACAAAAGGCAAGACATTCAAAGTGAGTCGAGAACTTTAACAAAAATGCTTTTATTGTGTTGGATCAGGGCTCCCCAATGCTGGGAGCAGCTTTATGTGCTGCAGATACCTTTGATAGGAAATCATGCCTTGGGAAAAGCATTTTTATGCAGAGTTTGTGTGTGTGTGTGCATGCGTGCGTGTGTGCATGTGTGCGTGCGTGTGTGATTTGACAAGGCTTTGTAGTATAATTTAGTACTAAAATCTCAGATCAGAAGTTCCTGGAGAAAATGGTTATTTCACTGTCCAGACAGAAAGCTGTTTCCAGGAAGTTTAGCCTGAGTGGGGTGGGGGAAGAACTTCAATCCCTTCTGAATTCTGCCTCTTTGTTTGAACTTAATCAAATCTTTGTGTTTTCCAATGAAACACATATTTGGTCCTTCTCCTGTACACATCTCTAACTTGTCAGGGGGAGTCCAGATTGGAATGGTGGCTTGCTTCTTTAGTTTGGAGACATTGTGTTGCGCAGTGGAGTTGAAGAGAGAGGAAAGCAGCCTGGAAGTCCAAACTCCAGGGCAGGCTGTGGCTTTGGGAAATCAGCTAAGACCTGGCTGTTTTATCTGCAGGTCTCCTCATTCGCAATGCTGTGTATGTGTTCACTTTTCTATAATTATCTTTAATTTGAGAGTTTTATCTTCCCAAGCCAGTTAGTTTGCTGTTCTCACCTTACTTGATTTTTCAAAAGCAGTTAGGATAGTTGTTCTTTCTCTTCTTGAAACACTTTTTTTTTCTATGTCACCAAAGACACACCTGGCTTTCCTCTTCCTGTTCCTTCTTGATGGACTTTGTTGGCTCCTCCACTGTTAAAGGGCAAAATAGTGGCTTCCAGGAGTGGTATCGTCCCTCTTCTAACTCTCTAGCAGTGCCAATGCCCATTGCACTACCCCTTCATTGACACAGGTGCACACCTGCCTCACCCTTCACTAGGACACCCAATGAACATTTCAAACTGAACATGACCAGGACAGAAGCACTGAGGTCCTTCTGCCAGCTTCCTTTCCCCTCCCCTCCCTTGACTCCCGAGTCACCCCTCTTCATAGATGATTTCCCATCTGCCTGGCTGCTCTCACCACCTTACATGCTGGGGGTAGAATGGTGGCCCCATCAGAGGTGTCCCCATCCCAACCCTTGGAACCTTTGAATGTAACCTTGTGATTTGGAGAAAAGATCTTCGCAGAAGTGATTAAATTAAGGATCTTGAGATAAGATCATCCTGGATTATGCTGGTGGTTCCAAGCCCGATGATGTGTCTTTACAAGAGACACACAGAGGAGAGACACCAGGGAGAAGAAGGGAGATGCCATGGGAAGTCGGAGGCAGAGATTTGGGTGACACTACGAACCGAGGAACATCTGGAGTGGTGTTGCCTCTGAGAGATTGGCAGGGAAAGACTTGCTGAGCTTGCAAATGTACTTGCCTTTGCCTCAGTTTCCCTGCAATCATTTGGGCTGAATTTTACAATTTTTAAAGGAACGCTGGCTAAGAAGGTTAGGAGGCACAAGCTTCTTCTCATTTCTTCCCTTGGTTATTCCTTGCTATGCTCATCTTGGTGTCCCTGTGCCCCTGCTACTGCCCTTGGGCACTGGGCCTTCTTCCGTAGCACCTAGGGCTGGGCACAAGCTCAGACATCAGACCTGGCATCTGGGATCCCCTGATGGCAGACATGAGCAAGGTTTGTACGTGTGCACTGCAGCAGCCAAAGGCCCTGCTTCCCAAGGCCAAGTATAGATAGCAGACTCTGTCTGCTTTTTACCCTGGAGTTGCCCGAAAGAGGCACTGAGAGTGGACAGGGAGAAAGGCCATCAATGGAAGAACAAAACAAAGCAATCAAAACTCTAATAGCTTTATAACCAGGCCTGCAGAATAGATCAACCCCTCTCTAGGAAGTGCATACTTCTGCAAGTATGGTGGTTTCCAGCAACTGGTCCTATTATCTCTTGATCTTGTCCCTGCCCTGTTCCACTCATACCCATCATCAGGTGGACAACAGGCATGAAGTAGGGCCAAGCAGGCACCAGGTGCTAGTTATCTGACCAAATGGGTCCATCTGGTGCATGTACATGAAAACAGTGTTATTGGAAATGTTTTGGATTGACAAATAGGAGATACTGAAGTGGACCTGCTGCTTGTGGTTCTGGTTGTGCAGGTAGACCAGCTGGCTGGCACCCTTTCCTCCCACTTCCCTCTGGTTTCTTGCTTTTAGTGTCCTTCCTGGTTGCCAGGACTGTGGCCTGAGCAGACCCAGAGCCCTGCTGCAGACTGGGCTTCAGAATGCTGGGTGGGGGTGTTGGGGGAGGGAAGAGCCTATGTCTCACTCTGTGCCAGGCTTGAGTGTTTGGGACCTGATGGGGCCTCCTCTCTACCTCAGTCCACCTGAGACTGGGTGACTTATGCGGAACAGGAATTTCTTCCTCACTGTTCTGGAGGAAGGGAAGCCCAAGGTTCAGCATCTAGAGAAGGCTGAAGACCATGCCTCTTGTCGTGCACCCCCTCCAGCCCCTGCTGTGTAGTCTGTCACCAGAGCTGCATACTTCCGACAGGGCCCTCTGCTTGTAATGCTGCCCTGGGGAACTAGCTTCATAGCTCTCGGAAGGGCACAGAGACCCAAAGCACGGCAGCGCCCATGGTTCTCCGCACCCCACTCCCATTGACAAGCAGAATTTCAGTGTTTGCATTTTAATATCTGGGGGAAAATTGTGCACTGGTTTTCCAAAAAGCAAACTTTGAATTGCAGTTTGGGCTCAGGCAGGGCACTCTCAACAGTGCCGTATGATTTATGCTTTGGAAAATAACTGAACCTTGAATTTTGAAAACTTGAGCAGTGTGCGAATGAATTTGTATAGCTACTTGGTGAATTTACACTGCAGGTAACTGTGCGCCTCTGATTGTCCTTGTCTCTCTCACAGGGCTCTTCTCCTGGAGGATGCTGGTCACCCTGTGCGTCCCCACACTAAGACCGCTTCTCCCTGGGTGTCTAGCCGCCAGGTCCCTGGGACTCCTCCACTGTGGTCTGGCTGTGATCTTTCTGATTTTATGACACTTGCTTGATTCTTGCTGTCACCTGCTTCTGCCTTGCTCATCGTCATTCCCCTTCTTCTCCTACCTAATTCTCACTTCTCTTTCAGTCAAATACCTGAGGAAACCTCCCCGGCTGCTCGCCCTGCTCCCAGGTCTGCGTGGCTGTGGACGTGACTGCCCATACCTGCTCCCTGGTGCCTGCCTTGGCCAGACTTGCACAGTTTGGCCCTCTCATTATACCACATAGCTTATGACACTGGCTGGTAGATGGATGTTGGGACCTGGACCCCCCTCCAGGGCCATCCTTGGGGTCTGAACTGCAGTCTTTTGATTCTCCCCTCTGCATCTCCTCATGTCACCTAGCTAGGCAATGAAGGGGAAGAAAAGACAGGTCACACGGAGAATAAGCACAGGGCTTCTTGTTTACAATCCTAGACCAAAAGTCATTAAATCCAGAGATATTGGTGTATTTCATACTTTGAGAAAGCTTTTATTAAATATTCCAGGAAAAAGCAAGGTCTTCACTTGGAACATGCTTTATAGTCTATGTGAAGATAAAGTAAAAATGTTCATGGAAGCAACAAGAACGGCAAACAGCAGGAAAGTCGGGGCTAACTGGAGGTCTCAGGCTGTTCCTTTAGCAGGCATGGCAGCTCTGGAAGATACTCCTAGTGACATAAACTTTGTAGCCTTTCATTCCTTGGAAAGCCTTAATGTAACATCTTCGTCTCACCATGGACTGGTGATGGCGAAACCTGCAGAGTCTGAGTGCTCAAGTTGCAACCCAAAGCCCACTTAGGTATTGCAAAATGTCAAGCCTGCAATTATACTCAAACATTGAGGTTGTAGTTCAGAAAAAACAACTCACTGTTTTAAAAGAAAAACACAATAACGTGTGTGCCGTAGTTTCACCACCACCCGACCATAGGAAAAAAGAAGAGAAGTCAGGGTGTTTGTTTCTCCCAGACCTTCTTGCCCTGAATCTTCAGTGGGAGCTGGTAGCCCCTGGTGTTGCTGGAGGCCATCCACCCTGCTTGCTCTCGGTCCCTTCCGTGCTCTGTCCTTCACATGCCGTGCGCTGGCCAGATCAGTGTCGAGGAGCAGTCCTGGTCCCAGCATGGTCCTGCTCTGAGACATTTAGTGTTCCCCGTAAGTTTCAGACCAAGTATGGATTTTTCAGCTGGACACTCAGACACCTCATATACTGGAAGCCACTTCTGTGGCCAACCTCCTGTGCCCTTTATTTTCTGTTACCTAGTTCAGCACTTGCTTTCTGTCCACAAAAGGCAAACATGTCTGTTCCCCATCCCTTAGCCTTTGCTAGAAGAAT
>RJWT010051052.1:0-10771 GCA_004365215.1 Cuniculus paca
GTTCTGTTGGACCCTTTTGTGTCAGTGGAGCTCTTTGTCAGGCAGAACAATCCCAGGTATAGATGAATCTTTAGCTACTTAGGCTCCTATTCAAAGAAGGTCAACACACTGTCATCTATAATCTCCCTACAATTCTTTCTCCCTGGTCCCTAAGTGACTACTTCCAGGCCCCTTCCCCAGCCTCACACACAGAAAGTGCAACTCCTAACTGTCATCCTTCTAACCTCTAAAATTAGCTAGGGAGAAAGGCAGTTATCTATCTCCCTGACTGATTCTGCTGTGGGTTCAAAAGAAAAGGAGGGAGCTGAAGGCCTGGATGTGTTGGTAAGGAGGAGACTGGGATGATCCTTCGCTTGGGGTTATAATTTGCTGCTCTCACATCCCTTTTGTCCCTAGGCTGTAATAAACTGACACATTGGTCCCTACAAGTATTGCTTTCTTGTCCATAGCCTCCACTGGATATTTCTGGAAGACATTTATCCACAAGTCCGTGTCCCTGTGTACTAGCATAATGTTGTTTTTACGACGCTCAGCAACCGTTACACTGCCCTTAGTTTGAATTATACAAGGGTTCTCTATCGGTGGTTCCAATCAACTGCAGATGGGAAATATTTGAAAACAAGTTGCATCTGTGTTTGACATGGTACACTTTTTTTTCTTGTCATTATTATCTAAATAGT
The DNA here is from genome assembly GCA_004365215.1 of Cuniculus paca. Lineage (NCBI taxonomy): Eukaryota > Metazoa > Chordata > Mammalia > Rodentia > Cuniculidae > Cuniculus > Cuniculus paca. The sequence goes on from RJWT010051052.1 coordinate 681, forward strand.
ATAGCATTAACAACCACTCACAAAGCATTTACATTGTATTGGGTGTTATAAGCAATCCAGAGATGATTTAAAGTACTCAGGAAGATGTATGTAGGTCACACAAAAATACTGTACCATTTTATTTAAGGGACTTTAACATCCACAGATTTCGGTATACACAGATACCTAGAACCTGCAGATCTTGAGGGATATCTATAAAGGAGACCTCTGCAAATCTTTCAACTTGCTCCTTTCTAAATTCTGCATTTTTAGTCAGTGGAGAAAGATAGGATGGGGAAGGAGGATCCTTGTTTCAAGATGCGCATCTTTAAATTTCTGTGCTTCACCTGATTTCCACCCTCTTCTCTGCTTCATGATCAACAAAGTCAGCAGATAACTGCTGAAAACCAAACAGACTTGGTGTCATCACGACATCCCCAAGTGTTGGGTTGTCCCAAGAGGCTGCTCTTACTCCTGTCGCATTTTACAAGGGAGGAAACTGAGCCTTATCAAGTGAGGCCATTGGCACAGGATGATGCTGTTCTTCTTGGTTTCTTTTGGGGGCTAACTGGCCCTTTCCTCAGAGCTTCTGAAACACTCCTGGCTGCCACGGATAGGAGATGTGAAACTTGCGAGTATTAGGAAATCACCCTGGCCTGGGGAAGAGGCAAGGCACCAGGCCTGAGGCAACCAGCTTCCCCTTGCACCACCCTCTCTCACCTGCCTAACTGCCCTTTCAGGAGAAGGGGCTTTTGGTTCTTCAGGGAGGGGCACCAGATACCTGCCTTATGCAAAGTGCAGGAAACATTTCTGAGCTTATTTAGACAGACAACCTCGCTTGCTCATCATGGGAAGCAGACCATATGTAAACTGCTTCACCTTAACAGAGGGGAAACTGCACAGGCTCTGGAGACAACCTGGCTTTGGATCCTGACTCTACTTTGGACAGTGTTCTATAATGTTTCTCTACCTTGAGGGAGCAAATGGCAAGAAAGAGGCACTCTGGACTCAGGTATACGTTAAACAAGACCTGGCTGTACAATCTGTTTACTTGGAAATAGGAGGTAAGCAAGCAGCTTCATCACTCTGACCCTCAGTTTTCTCTTCTGTAAAGTAGGAGTAATAACTGAGCCAACAGCCAGCACGAAGGTCTCAGCACATGGTCTGGCGCATAGGTAGGCTTGGGGTACTGCATCTCTTAGGCTTGTTGCTCTTATCTTTACTATTACCTGAGTTTCTGAGCTGCTGTGGCCGCCTTCGCGCTGCGCTCCATGGATTTTTCATGTTGGCAACAGATACTGGCTAATTCTTCCAGCGGAATCTAATATTTAATAATATCTTCATTTTTAATTTTTTTTCTTTTTCTTTTTTATCTTTTTCTGAGTGGGCTGATCATCATTTTAAAAAAATGTTGCTTTGACTTTCAAGTATGATCTGAGATGTTGCTTTCCACAAGGGCTGTGTGTTTTTAGACAGTCTGATTGATTGAGGTACAGAGTTCCCTCCTGTGTCCTTTATCTCCAATGCTCTGCTTAAATCCCAGTTAATTTAGTGATGTCTTCCTGATTACTCTACTTGAAAATGATTTCTCTCCCTCTCCCTTCAAATAGTTTCTATGTTGGTGAATTGAAAAATGAAGTGATGGGAGAGCTTCGAAACAGCAGGGCTTGGATTTTATACAGCATGATCAGTTACTGAATGCTCTTAGGTACCACACCCTGTGAAGAACACTTGGCCTGTGCTTTCTTGATTGATGCCCACAGCAAACTTTGCAGGGAGGATATAGAAGCTCACTATTATGGGCTATTGTATACCTCACTGGGACTAAATGTATACCTCACTTAAACTCATAGCTGGTAGTGAGACAGACACACTGTAGCAACAGTAAGGCTACTTAGATTGTATATAAGATGGAAACCAGGCATGGCCAAGGCTATTCTTGAAAAACCTTCAGGAAAGCACTACCTCAGGTGCCCATGTAGCATCATTCATTAAGGGCAGCAGGGCTCAATTCTTTCCTCAAACCATGGTGCAAACGACTCTCTCTCTCTCTCTCTCTCTCTCTCTCTCTCTCTCTCTCTGAGTGTGTGTGTGTGTTTGTGTGCATGTATATACACACGGAGCATTGGATAAAGTAGCCTACTTGTGTTCAGAGGCTGCCATATTGCACAAGTACATTTGCCTTTAAATATAGGCTCTGCAATTGACAGTGGGTTGTTCAATCTATAAGAAGTCTGACACTAATGAAGAAAACAGATTTCCATCTCCTATCTCCAGGAAATGTGCTCTTTGGCTAGAATCAATAGTTCATAGAATATGTGGAGGAAACAGTAGCAAATACAACACAAGGTGGAAACACAGTGAGTAGCCTATTGGCACTGTCATTAACATCATTAAATTTTTTCTTTACAATTTTTCTCTTTAAGTATGTTGAGTTAAATGCATCCAATTTTTACAAGTATAATTCCTCTTCACAAATATAGAAACTGAATTACCTAGATTTTAAGTGCTTGCCTAAGGTTATACAGTGTGGAAGCATTCCCAGCAGAAATTGAGCCCAGTTCACCCCACTGTGGCAGTTTGTTTAACCCTAGGTGTCTGGCTCACTTGCCCACCAAGAGCTACCTGCCATCACAGTACAGAAGAGGCTTAACGGCACTCCAACTTTTGATAGAAACTGAGGGGTGGGAGGGAAAGAGATTTGAAAGCATTAAAAGGTCATTTTCTTTCCCACCACTGTTCACTAATGTGAGAAATTGTCTGTATTTTAGGTCAGCTGTCAAAAGAGATTTTTATCTGCAGAGACCCAGCCAAGCAGCAATGTGGTGGACAAATACGGGTGCTAGGGGCTCTCATGGAAATATCCTTGGACTTACTTTGCAGTTGAAGTTCTCTTCATTGCCCCTCCCAGTAGGCCGTGGTGACCAGGACCAATGGGAATTACCAACCCTCTCTCTCAGCATTTCAAGTCCCCAGTGCTGGGCTTCCTTGTTTACTTATTTAGAACCCAGTAGAGGAAGTGGTAAAGGAAACTAGCTGAGTCGTTTTCTGAGAAGAGACCATATTTGTTCACAGTGGAAGCCGTTGCTTTTTGGGATCTGGCTAGAGCAGAAAAGACATCTGCTCCAACAAGGGTGTTCCTGAGGCTAACTAGGAATTGGAAAAGCCAAGCACACCTCCAAAGTCTGAATTTGGGATTCCTCTCTGTTCATGGGTGTGGTGCCTGTGCCCAGCTTCTGAGCTTCCTCCCAGGACAGCAGCCATGGCACTAAAGAATGTGCCCTTTCGCTCAGAGGTCTTGGCCTGGGACCCTGACAGCCTTGCTGACTATTTCAAGAAGGTGAGCCTTGCTCTTTTGTTAATGGTTGGGCCGGTGGTACCTTCAGGGGGCCGGGCAGAGGTTTGAAGGTAGAATTCGGATAGAACATGGGAGACGTAAAAGAGCAATAGGAGAGTACGGTACTCACTCTGTGGCAACTTTACTGGTTGAGTGAATGTCAAGTAGACCGCTGAATTTTCCTGCGAATACATTCTACAGAGAAGGATAGGAGGGAACTTTCAAATGAGTGTGTCCCTACTATGCCTGAGGGTCTGAATTTGATTTTCTACAGGCATTGCCCCATTGAATATTCCCACTGTCCTAAGAAGTTCGTAGTTCCTATTTGCTCAGCTATAAAATTAGCTCATGGAGGTTAAGTGGCACAAAACCCCCAGAGACCACATGCAATAGAGGCAGAATTTGAATCACACCTGTCTGGTTTCAAAGTTCGTGTTCTGAGATGTAGAGTGTAACAGCTAATGTAATAAAGGTTACTTACTGAAAAGGGGAGACAGAGTCCTGAGGGTAGGAGAAAAAGCACAGTAGGAGGGCTGGGTAAAGGCCTGTGATGAATGGTTTACATATTGCATTTGGACATGCATTGCTCATGACCATGAAAGAGGGGTCCTCAAGCTCTTATAAGTTCCTTCAGTCAGAATCCTTTTAGAGGTTTATGATGATCTTGGGAGGCAAGCAAGAAAACTAGTATGAGTACCAGTACATAGCTTGGAAAACTGATATTCTTAAAGGGGAGGAGGCTTATCTAGGTAGAATCAGAAGCCAAGCATGTGGCAGAGAAGGAACCAGAGTTTTGCTGCTCTACCTCCCAAACTTGTAAGAGGTACCCAATTGTCCTTGTGCCTGGTCTGCACTGATGAAGACCGCACACCTGCTTGGACAGACCCCAACCCATATGACTTGATTAGGGACTCTATCACTACCCATTGGGTAATATATCCAAAAGAGAAATTTGAGCTTCTAATGCTCTCATCACTGCAGGGTGGCATAAAATGCAGTTGATATTCTGGACTGCCATCAACAGGATATTGTGAACCTAAGACCTTAGCAGTCATCTAATTTAACTTTTTGTTTTCCTAGAGAAACTGAGGCCCAAGGGGGTGGAATAGATTCCCTAGGACACATCATCAAACCTAAGATCTATTTAGTGCCATGATATTTACAATTACAACTGTTCTTCCTCAATTTATAGAAGGAAATGTGAGCATGTTGAACCAGGGATGGCGAGTTAGGAGCATAGTCCACAGATCCTTTTGTTTTCCTCTTTTGTGCTTTTCGTTTCTGTTACTTTTTCCTTCACAAGTCATCATAAACTTAACTTTTAGCATTGTGGATGCAAAGGTTGTTAGACAATTGGCTTTTGGAAGGTGTTTCTAGGTACTTTTCTTAAATTTAGACCACATAAGTTAGGGCAAAAAATTGAAATTTGCCAAGAAGGAGTCAAGTTGCATGTAGGCTCAATAAAGAAAGAAGAAAGGAATTGATAATTATGGAAGGAAATTCTAGAAGAGGTGGAGAGGCACAGACAGGTCTCATCTTCAACTGTGACCAGAATTACACTACTCAGTTGAACAACAGAATCTACAGGTTGAGTTCTCATCAGAACAGGGAGATGGATCACAGGTCAGGGAAGATACAGAGAGTCACTGGCTTGCAGCCATGTACTCTAATCCTGTGTAGGTCCCCAACTCACTATGTGTCCTTAGGTTTGTCCCTTGCCATCACTGGACCTCAGTCCCATTCTCAAAGCCAGCTAACTGCCCTAGATCAGTGCATACCAAACCTCTATGCTCATAAGGGTACTTGTTAAAAATACAGAATCTTGGCCTTAGGCCCACATCTTTCTGCATCAGAATCGAACATTGACAGAACAATCTGTCAATCTAGATCAAAGCCACTGCTCTGAAAAATTGACAATTCATCTGATAATGATGACATTGAAAATACTGTATTAAAAGCAGTTGACTATTCCAAGAACTACTGACACCTTGTGCATGCAGAACAAAGAGAGGCCAGGGTCCCACAGATGCTGACCTCTAAATCAGTTTTCTGAGGATGATAGTCATGCCACCCTTGCACATTGAGAGGTGACAACAATTGTATTTATTTTTTGCATTCGTTGACCAAAAGATAAGAGCTTCACTTTAAACTTGGCCTAAAGAAGTCTACAACAGACTGTGAGGCCTACTTTTGTGAGGAAAAACTGGAATCCTCCAGGTAAATATTTAACCTTAAATACACCAGACATCGAACTTAGAGACATTTTAAATGCAAATACATATGCTCTTGAGGACGGGTGGAATGAACACTTCATATGATAGTCAATTGATTTTGGAAAATAATCAAGCCTTCAAAAATGCTCAGGCCTACTGATCCTATAACTAACGCTATTCTGATATTCTTACTTAGAATACCTTTCTTTCTTTAAGATGCAATAAGATACAAAATTCCCGATAAATATGGAGAAATGGTTCTGAAGTCCAATGGTGCTTTTATTCTTTGATTTGATTGGTTTAAGTCCCTTTCCTACTATTTGAAGGCAATATGTGAAAAGATAGGAACAGCTCTTTTGAAAAATAAGACACTACAGTAGCCATTGCTGGTTTCTTGTTGTCCGACTTGAAGGCCTGTAATGCTCTTTTGTTTTATCTGGTTTTATATTGCTTTGTTTTGTTTGAGTTTATTGTCTGTATGAACAACCATTTTGAAGAAAGCAAGAGACACTACAGTAACCATTGTTAATCTCCTGTTGTTATGTTTTGAAAACCTGTATAGCTTGCAGTGTTCTGTTTTGAAATGTTATATTATGTTTGACTCTATTCTGTTTTCTTTTGCTTTGTTTTGTTCTGTTTTGTTCTATTCTCTTTAAAATAAAAAAAGAATATCTTTCTTTCTTCCTTCCTTCCTTCCTTCCTTCCTTCCTTCCTTCCTTCTCTCTGCCTCTGTCTCTCTCTCTTTCTTGCTTTCTTTCTTCCTTTCTTATTTTTATGTTTTGTTTTTTAAGACAAGGTCTTACTATGTAGTTCATGCTAGCTTTGAACTTACCCTGTAGCCCAGGCCGGCCTCAAACACATAGTGATTCTCCTGCTTCAGTCTTTCCAGTGCTTGAATTAAAGATGTGTGGCATCATGCCTGGCTGATTTTCTTAAATAGAAAGAAAAAAATTATGCAAAAGAAAATTCATGGTGCTCTCTGTATTTTGATCTGGATGGTGTATAATTAGGCTATACTTATATTTCTCAGTTTATTCACTATATTCAAGTAATAGTTATTTAAAAAAGAATTTTCCTGACAAAGACATTTAAAGTCATGTCCTCAAACCCAATTGTCATGTCTAAGGCTCATACAAGTTATTTGACTCTCCGTGCCTCTCATTTCTCAACTGCAAAGTGTAAGGATTAAATTACTTAAGACGGATTTAAAAACTTGGAGCAATGCCTGCCAAGTGGAATGCATTCTGTAAAATTAACAGTTTTTATTATCATTATTGGAACAGGAATTTGGTAAACAAACTAAATGTTCAGTAATAAGGGAGCGATTAAATAATTTCGTGACCATTAAAGTAAGTTTAGCAAAACACCAGGCAGTTCTTATATTACTACTTTAGGTAATTTGAGAGAAAAAAAGTCAGGAAACAAGATTGAATATAAGCTTCATTATGTTTAGAAATACGCTAGGATAAAAAGGACTGAAGGAAACACATCACAGTATTCACCAAGGCCACCTTGGTTGGGGAGAGACAGGTGTTTGTTTTTCTTTGTCAGCTCCTCTCTATTTTCCTAGGGCAGCTGTGGCCAGCCTCTCACTGGCCTTGAGGGTAGTGTCTTTGTAAGGCCCAAAAGCCTTACACTGTGCAATTTCTCCATTTTAACCAGTCCCAGGAGGTGATGGGTAGTGAAAGCTGGGCTGAGGTGGGGCAAGGCCCCTCTGTCTGACGAGGAGAGAAGGAAGGAGGCTGGTTAGCCACAGGGGTGAAAATTGCTGAGCTGCTGGGGCAGGCAGGGGAGGGAAACCAATGATGGGAGCCCACATGACCCAACTTGGCTGACAGCACCTCCCCTCTCTATGCAGCTGAACTACAGGGACTGTGAGAAGACCGTGAGGAAATACCACATTGACGGGGCTCGATTTCTGGTAAGCTCTGGCTCATCTGATATGCTGAAGTCAAGGACATTCTGTCCTTCTCATTATTACTACCCCATGGTTGCAGGGCCAACTGGTCTGTCTAGTCCCCAGGATGCTGATGGTCAATGCTGTCTTTAGGTACAAGGTTTGGTACGGCCTCCTCGTACACCATGTCTCAGAATTCTACATTCAGGAACCCTCCAGTCTGTCAGTGATAACAACATATACTCTGAAGCCACAGTATAAAGAGGAAAATACAGATAGCTTTGTAAAAAAATATACAGCTCCTGAAAATCTATTCAAATGCCATCCCTGAGCTTTGAGAACCCAAGGAGGGAAAAACATAAGAACAGAAAAATCTCATCTGCCATTTCTTTTTGTTTGTTTTTTGCAGCACTGGGGATCAAACTCACAACCTCGTGCTTGCCAGGCAGGCACTTAGGCTGCTGAGCTAAATGCCCACCCCTTTACCTGCCATTGCTCTCTCTGGGGGCAAATACCAAGTAGGAGGCAGGGTGGAATCATTCTCATTATCTCAACTACTTCCCTCTTTCTCACTACCAAATTCATTAATTGATTTGGTGTCAAATGCATATGATACTGCTCTCTCCACTCCTTTCTAATTCAAGAAGCTTTAAGTGTGTGACCCAGGTACAAGGCCATGTAAAGACCAAGCCGTTAAAGGGAAAGGGATGCAGCTCTGAGGGTAAACACAGAAGCACTTGGCTGTGGTCAGCAAAGTGGTTTGAGTGTTCCCCTGGAAGTGACACCTTTGCCTGTTGGTTAAGAGAAACCTTGGACTATATCAGACTCATCCTTTGTGGGTACTTTGCTACCCTTTATGAAAAGAAACATAAGAAGACTTCGAGGATCTCAGGGGAGATGTTTCCAGTTTAGATTCAGAGTAAGGAAGGCAAGCTGAGACATAGTTTATGAAACACAGTAAGGAATCTTGACAATGAGACTTCAGGCTAACTAGAAGGGACCAAGAGGTCCCTTCCAGCACATCAATCCCTTTATATATGTATGTATCATGTGGTACCAGGGACAGAACCCAGGGCCTGAGCTATTTCCCCTCTCCCCCACACCTTTATTATTTTGGGACAGGATCTGGCTGAGTTGCTAAGTTTGCCCTGCTGGGCTTGAATTTGGTATCTTCCTGCCTCAGTCTCCCAGAACGCTGGGATTACAGGCAAGCACTACCGCAACCAATTACCAATTCGTTTCTTCTGTTGTATCCCTGCCACCAATATGTGCTTGAATTTCTTTAGCAGTCGTGAACTCACTACCACCCATAGCCATCTGTCTTTTTCTTGGCCCCTCTGAAATCTCACACTGAGACTGGTGGCCTTATTGGTCTGAGATTTGCATTCTGGGTACCATGTTAGATGCATTTTTTCACTATTCTACCTAAGTTATTCATTTAGTCACGGATCATTTGTTTGACAAATTCTTTACTGAACGCCCTTTCATACTGATTTATGCTGTGTGCTGGGAATAGAGATGTGGTAAGACCTGATTCCTAACTTATAGAAGCATGATTTGTAGCAGAAAGATATCTTCAGAAAGGCTTTTGATCACCTCTTTTACAGAGGAGAAAACATGCGCCAAGATGTGATGAGATTCATTCTATGTTGCAGACCTGATAATGGAACTAACACACAAATTTAATTTAGTCTAATACTGTATGAGTTCTTAACATTGTACTTACTCATAATGAGTTTTGAGTAAGTAGAATTCCTGGAGGTTTGTGGTTGCTATTCTCACAATTACTACTGAAACTCGGTTGTTCTTTCTTGTCACTTTGGTACCAAGAAGAGAGACATCACAGCAGAGTGAAAAGGGAAGAAGACATTTCCAGATCACCTTGAAAAGGCACCTGTTCTCTCTCATCCTCCCTTTGCTCCCTCACCTGAAGATGGAGCATATTGTAGTGGGTCACAGTGGGTGACGGCTGCTTTCAGCTCTGTGATTCACCTAACAGCCTCTGTGTATCATACCTGATAGGACAGGACTTGGTAGAGAGATGGTATCTAATGAGTTATGTGTCCTCTGATCTAATCTCTAGAATCTATTAGTCCCTCAGAGAATGCTACATATTCTAGTGATTCCAAGAATGGGAGGAAGTAGAAAGAGGGAAGAAAGGAGCCAGGAAAATAGGGAGCAGAATCAAGAGCATGGCCCAGCAACTGGGGTATCTAAAGGAAGCTTTTACTGAAACCCACCCTCCACCCCAGGACCTCTGGGTATAATTTGAAACACTTAGACTAAGCTGTAGTTACTCATGTATTACAGCTTCCAGTTCTGTAATGTCCAGGGCCCATCTTTAAAGGCAATAGGAGAAGAGCCTAGTGACTTTTCCTTCCTTCTTTCCTTCCTTCCTTCTTTCCTTCCTTCCTTCATTTCTTCCTTCCTTCCTTCCTTCCTTCCATTCTTCCTTTCTTCCTTCCTTAGAGCAGGAGCTAGTACTGAGTCTTGCTGCCATATTTGTTTTGCACTGAAGCGGGAATTTTTCTGGTGGGGAATGAGAGTGCTATGCATCCAGAAGTTGTGCAAGGGGAGAGAAAATGTGCTTCAAGATCTGTGGTAGTTAGGAAGGCATTTGGCTACATGCAATGAAAACCTGAACACCGTTTACAAACAGGGGCTG
>RJWT010051053.1:0-10759 GCA_004365215.1 Cuniculus paca
ATTACTTAAGATGACATGACTTAAAAATTCTTAATAATTTCAGATAAATTCTTTGCATTAATAAATGAATTATAGCATAGTAGTAGATTCATAGTAATATCTCAAAGTAAATATATTTAACATTTACAGTGGTCTCAAAACTTTAACTACCTAGGACTAAATCTAACAAAAGATACAAGACATATATGATGATTATAGTGGGACATTAAATAAGCCTTAAAGAAATGGGGAATATATCATGTGTATACATTAGACGACTCAATGTTATGAATATATAATTTACCCGAAATTGACCTATAAATTCAAAGAAATCTTTTATAACATTCCTTTAAGGTGTGTATGTGTGTGTGTGTATTGACAAACTGGCTTTACAACAAATTACTAAAGGACCTAGAATACTGAAACAGTCCTCAAGTGCAAACTTGAAAGGCTTGCACCACCACATAGTAGGCTGTATAGTATTAGTACAAGGATAGACAAATAGTGCAAATAATAGTCTATACCCAAACTTGCATGGCTGTTTTTATAACAAAAGTGCCACTGGTGATCCAGGGGTTAAGCATCATGAACTTTATATCAGTGGTATTTGGTAATTTGCTATTCAAATGAAAAATGATAAATCTTAATTTCTGTTCCCTACCTAACAGAAAAAAATAAATATCAAATGGATTTACAAGGTCAAAACATACCGCAGAAGAGTTAGCAGAGGACTATGTAGGAGAATATATGCATGGTATGGGGGCAGCAAAGATTTCTTGAGTGTAATGAAAACTAATAATCATAATCAGGTAATCCAGTCGATCAATTGAAGAGTATTAAAATTACTATTTAGTTAAATTGAAATGTAATCTTTAAAGAATGAAAAGGTAAGCTGTAAAATATATGAAATGTTTGCTCTACATATATCAAAGGAGTTTTATTCAAAATAACTCACTGTCAAAAAGAAAATGATTGAGAACTCACTAAAGAAAAGGATCAATGAGGTTCTCAAAAATAGATTTTTCCTGTGTTTTGTTTTGTTATTCCCTCTAACACAGAAAGGATAATTGTACATGTGCAGGCTTAAACATGCCTAGAACTACTTCTAAAGAGTTTGCAAGAACTGATTTTATTATGTGTGATGGTATAACTGAAAGCATTACGGGCCTTCAAACCAGACAATAAGAAATCAACAATAGCTACCTTAATGTCCTTTGTTTTCTTCAAAAAAAGTTGTTCATGTCTTCTTGCACATTGCAATCAAATAGTAGAAAACAGACTTAAACCAATCAAATCAAAGAATAAAAGCAGTATCAGACTTCAGAACCCGAAGATAAGAAATCAGCTATGGCTACCATAATGTCTCATTTTCTTCAAAGTAGCTGTTCATATCTTGATACTTAATAAAATATGCTCTTTTAAACTCTTTAGGAGTAGTTCCAGGCATATATAAGCATATACATGTACATCTTTCCTTTCTGTGCTAGAGGCAGTAGCAGAACAAAGCACAAGAAAAACAAAAAACAATAAAGGCAGATAAATAACAATAATAAAGAGCCCAAAACAATAACAATATAGGCTTTCTAAGCTAAGTGATGGGAAGATACCAAAGGTGGTTATTTTGTGTAGTTGTCTTCAAGAGTTGCTCAGATTACCAGGTATAGGCATACAGATTTGGTCCAGTCCTATGAATGTTAACTGTTTTGTTCTAACAGCTAATAAAATTAGTAGTACAATCATCTTATCTATCTTAAAAAATATATATATATAAATTTATATCTTTTCCCTTCTTGTCCAACTTTTTAAAGGGCCATAAATAAATATGTTTGACTTTTTTGGCCATATGGTCTTCGTTGCAGCTGTTCAGCTTTGATGTTATAGGGCACAAGCAAGTAGATTTAGACTATGTGGACAGTAAAGATATCAACACTACCTAAATTAATCCTTATCAAAATCCATTTTCTATTCTTTTCAGAAATAGAAAAATCCATTCTAAAAGTCATATACTCTTAAGGAATTCTGAATAGCCAAGATAGTGCTGAAAAAGAATCAGGTTGGAGGTCACATACTCCTTGATATCAAAACTAACAAAGCTGTAATGATCAAAACAGAGTAGTGCTAGCATAAAGGTAGAAATATACACTGGTGGAATAAAATAGAAAACCCTGAAATAAATACTAATGTATATGGTCAAGTAATATTCAGCAACAATGTCAAGATAATTCAATAAGGATAGGATCTTTTTTTTCTTCTTAATGAATAGCAGTAGGAAGACTGGATATCCACAGGCAAAAGAATAAGTTAGATTCTTACCTTATATCATATTTAAAAATTAAGTTAAGATGGATCAATGAGAGAAAATTCAGACACATGCTCCAATATGGATGAATTTTGATAATATGGTAAGTAAAATAAGCCAGTCATAAAATGATAAACACTCTATGATTCCACTTATATGAAATATATGAGGATAGTCCAATTAATTGAAGCAAATTAGAATAGCAGTTACCAGAGAACAGGAGTAGGGGAAATGGTGAGCTATATTTTAATGAATTAGAATTTCAATTTTGCAAGATGGAAAAAAATGGGGCAATTGGTCCATTTTTACATAATGTAAATATACTTCACACTAGTTAACTGAGCAATACAAGTCTTCAAAACAGGTCTTGTGTGGTTAAGACGTTAAGGATTTTTAACCACAATTTTTAAACAAGGCAGTAGGCCAGATTTAGCCTGCTGTTTGTCAGTGTCTGCTATAAATACTATTACCCACACACACAAAAACAAAACAAAACAAAAAACTGACAGTGCCAAATGGTGATGAGATTCTTGAAAATCTGTTACTCTAATAGCTGTTAGTGGAAGTGAAATTAATACAGTCATTTTGCAAATTTAGCAGTGTTGATCAAACCTGAGCATCCTCATACCTTGTGACCACTCCTAAGATATCCTCAGAAATGTCTCTGTGTGTACAAAAAAGCTTACTCTGCAGTATCATTTATGAAAGTTAGCAGCCTAAATAACCGAAAATTTAATTGAGTGAAATTGATAAGCTAACAGGTTTATCAAATAGAGTAATACAGTAATAAAAATATACTACTACTATAATGCAGCAACAGGGATTAACCAAACAAATATAAAAATTAGACTCAAAGTATGTGCTATACATTGCCAATTAAGTTTAAAAAACAAATAATATTAATCTACAATATCACTTCTTAAATGTATGACCCAGAGGCCTGTAGAAGTTTCCAGGGGCACATCTAGAAAATCTGCTAAGTCAAGACTGTTTTGCACAGTAGCATTAAGATTTTTTTGTAGGTTTCTTTCTCATTGATGCCACATCACATGTGTCATTGTGCATGAACAACAGATAGGAGAAGTCAGACACGTTTCCTTAAATCAGGTATTATGTCTCCACCATTTTTTTCTTGGAGGATAATTAGGACTTGTTATTTGTGATAGTATGTAAAAAGATTTAGTTATTTTTAAAGAAATAAATGTATTTTTGCAGTCTCTTATTTTTAATTTCTTTTTTTCATAACAAAATGAGATAAGAATTAGTTTGTACACTATCATTATCTTCAGAGTAGTTACTCAGAGTACAAGACATAAACCAAAAGATTCTTACAAAAAAGAAATAAACAGATAATAACATAAAACTTTCTAGTAGGATAAATAATTCACATGAACAAAAGCTCTCTCAAGTTTTAATAATTTTTAAGAGGATCAAAGAGGCCTGAGACAAGAGTGTGAGAAACACTTTTAGAAGACAGAATAGTTGCCTTTAAAATGGGTTTAATGATTGAAAGGGGGCATATGAGGACTTTACACAATGTTGGAAATATTTTTTAAAACTCTTAGCCAAGGGCAAATAAATGTGCTTACTTTATTAAGTGTTTAAAGGCTGTATACTTGGGAAATTTGTGTTACATACTAATTATATACTTATATGTGCTGTGTAAAGAAATGTTTAAAAATTATTCTTTGATATTCTTCACCTATCACATAACACTAGAAATTCGTTGTGTTTTTATGAGAATCCTGAACTGACTAGGTGTCATCAATTTTATATCATCAGCATCCCATATTGATGTCATCTATGTTTATGTTATCAGTTAGCAAGTTGGTTCATGGTCTGTAATCATTAGATGTATATTGTTTTATTTCATGCTATATTCACTGAAAATTAGAATATCCTATTAATTTTTTTCCTGGCAATATATTTGTCACCCTTACAGAAAGAATCCCGTCCATTTTCAGCACTTTAGCCACCCTGGTGATAGTGATTATGCAGATGTGCCAGTCACAGGTCCAGACGAGACTGATGAGCGACCTGAATGTCCCTACGGAGCCTCTTGTTATAGGTATGGAAACTGAAATACTTGCCTTACTGTCTTTTTCCCTAAGCTGTCTTACTTATTCAGGAGCAAGTATGATCTGCTTCTCAACTCAAAACTTTAGTGTGGTTTTTTAGACTTTCATATATTGAAAAATTGTGTTTTGCTACTAAGTAGGATTATGGTTTTTTATATAAATAAATTCTAATTTATTGAAGTTACTAATCTTGCAAGTACTCAATTTTTTCTTCATTACTAACTTCCTAATGTGTGAAAATCAGATAATTTCAAAGCTTCTGATGCTACCCCAACATATACTCTATTGAGATTCCTAAGTATGATACATAAATCCATTCAGAATGCTACCCCTGTCTTCCTCTACTTTCTCTTTTCCTACTACTCCACCATTTTATAACACTAAGTTATAAAAGAAGAGGGAGAAAACCTCTCATCATGCTTCTATAGCATATTGGTTTCCTCTGTATCATTCACAAAGTAAAACTCATTTCTTGAGATGGTATTTATTTCTTTACCAGAATCTCTCCCTATCCAGGGAGCAAGTATTTTGAAAGCAAGAACATGTATCCTTGGTATTTTACAGTTTTGTTTAATGTTCTGGAAACATTAACTGGAGCAATTAGATAAGAGAAATAAATAAATAGAATAAAGAAAGGGAGAAGTTAAATTGCCATTATTTGCAGATAACTACATAGAAGGCCCCAAAAACTCCACCAAGAGACTTCTACATTTAATAACCAACTTCAGTCATGAAGCAGGATATAGTGAACACTCAAAAATCAACAGCATTCCTATACACAAATAACAAACTCAGAGAAATGAGGGAAACCACACCTTTTACAATAGCATTGAGAAAAATGAAATATTAAGAGTCAGTCTAACAAAGAAAGTATAAGATCTTCACATTGTTTAGTGAATGAATGAATGAAATCAAATTGAACCAAACTAACAAAGAAACAAGTAGTGATTCCACTTTAGAGAGTATTAAGGCCAAACAGTCTTCTTTGTTTAGGTGATTTTGAATACAGGTTACTGAACCTCCTGACCACACTGAAGTTGTTGGTATTTCAATGATTGTAGTTTTCAGTAAGACAGGAAAATAATCTTCTGAGACTGGAAAGAAAAATTAAAAGGCTTGCAACTTTTCATTTTTGGAAAATAAATGTTTCATTCCAGCAAAAAGAGCATTCTGCAGATAATGAGGATAGTATGATCAACTTTTCCAGTAAACTTGAGTTTTGAAAAATGTACAAATTTCTAGAAAATACAAATTTAAGAAACAGATATAAGAAAAATAGAAAATGAAAAAATCATGTACCATTAGAGAAACTTAATAATTAAAAGCTCTCCAAAGCAATTATAGATCTATTTGATTTTACTGGCAAATTCTACCAAATGTGTAAAGAAACTCAAGCTTTACATGAACTATTCCAAAGAAGACATTCCAAAGAGAGTATATTCCGCAGCTCATCTTATGAGTTGATACCAAAATCTAGCAAGAATAATACAAGGATGAAAAATTATCGAACAAGCTTACTTTCGAATATAGTTAAGGTTATCCTGAGAAAAGACTAAGTATGAATCAAGCAGTAAGTACAAAGGAAAATATAATATGACCAAATGGAGTTTATGTTAGGAATGCATGTTTTATTTTATATTAAAATAATATAATTTATCGTCATCAGAATAAATACAAAAGTTATGTAGCCAATAGATGGCTGAAAAAACCTGATAAAAATAAGCATTAATTTATGATAAAAATTCACTACAAAATAGGATTGGAAGAGAATGTCTCTAATATAAAGGGTATCTACAAAAAACTTACAGCAAATATACCTGGAAAAATACTACAAATTTTCTTTCTGTAATCAGAAATGGGACAATAATGCTTTTAGTTACTGGTACTTCAGTTTTTTAATGTAATGGAGAGTCAAAGCAGTGTGGTAAGATAAGAAAAGGAGAATAGATAAAGATTGAAAAGGAAGAAATAAACAGGTGATCACAAATGGGATTATTGGATAAGTAAGAAATACAAAATAGCCTACTGATGAGTTATAAATTTAATAAGTGCTTAGCAAGGTTTCTGAATACAAAAATCAATATACAAAATCAATTGTATTTCCATACTTCAGTGCCAACCAATTAGAAAATAATCGTAAAGGTATTTATAACAACTACTTTGTATCCTGATTCTGGTTGCAGATAAAAGTTCAAGATTTTTTTCTTTTCCTGATTTTAATTTTGATGTTCAGAGGGAATTTTTATAAAATGTGAGATATGATTGCTTATTCTGCTTACCGTTTTAAAAATAAATAAATGGAGCTAGACAGATTGAGTTGCCTAAGACTCTGAAGCTAGTGGGATCAAAACCAAATCTCTTCCCTCCTGCTGTTCAAAATTTCTCCATGGTCTTGCCCGACTGCTGTTAATCATGTGTTTCTAAATATTAATGATGCCCTCCCCGCTGTACTGGGGCTTGAGCCCAAGGCCTTCACACTGGGCTATATCCCCATCCATTTTTAAAGTTTTTCTTTTTGACAGAGTCTTGCTAAGTTACTAAGTTTCCTGGGCTGACCTTGAACTTGTGATGTACTTGCCTCAGCCTCCCAGAGCTCTGGGGGTATAGGTGTAAACCACCATGACTGACTGGCGGTTGTCTTTTTAACTAACAAAATACTGTTTTGTATTTAAAAGAAAGAACAGGAAACCTCCAGATAAGGTATTTTCAAGAAATCATGAATGTTCTAGGTGAACAAGATAGAGTACTAAAAACCCTAGTTACTGAAGCATGTATATTTATAATACCTTCTCTTGTAATTTTTAGTTAGACAAATAAATAAGTCTAATAGATTTATATTGTATTATTGCTAAGCTGAACCAGTGTTAACATTGTGATCAGCCTATTCTTTAATGATCTTGAGAAAATTTTATTAAACATATACTGTTTTGTAGTAGAAAATAAGTCTACTGTATCAGAATGATAAAATGTTCTAATTTAGTTTGCTTACAGGCAAGTGTATATATGTCCAGCTTTTTTCTATAGCCACAGAAGAAAAGTACTCATATTTCGTAAATCATAAAACCACTCACCAAAGTCAACTACAAAGTATTACATTTACAAATGTAGAAAAATGTATATTCCAAAAATAGGGTCGTGTGAATCTTGTTTTCCATTATCAGTGGTATATTTGGAAGGGAAGTGAAATTCATAAGCTGTAACATTTTTTTAATTAAAAAATCCCTTCACAAAATAAGGTAAGAATTATTCTCAGTAAAACCAATTATTTTTTCAAGTGAAATGCTAGGTTTATTTTTACTTTTTGCTTCCTGCTCTTATGTTTTAATCACTTGCAAGTCAGTTTCTTTTTTTCCTGTATCTAGATGATCTCAGACGTTGCCTACCATGTTAAATCATAGTTTATATGCCACTTTCTTGGGGCTATAGGGTATTTCATTGTTTCAGGTAGTGTACTATAGGCACAAAGTTTTATCACTGTGTAGAGCAAATGTGTAAGTACAAAATTGTACATGTATGGGTATGTTTCATTTTTAGCCATTCTGTTCCATTAGTAAAACCAGGACAAATAAATATTGATCACTTATGTAAGTGCATATTATAGTAAAAATATAGATTCCCACAGCTCCTTTAATGTAGAAGGCTGATGTTTGTAAAAGGATATGTAGTTATTGCATTTTATGTTTTTATAGATAATAGATATTGTTAACATTTTTCTGCCTTGTTATACTTTTTTAATCTAAGAAAATTAAATTCCACTTGGAAAAAATAGTAAGTTGAAAGTGCTAATAGGTGTTCTCATCTGAACTATTTTTCTCACTTCACTAATTTATTTTTTTGTGCTATCCACTGCTATTTGGCAGCATAGAAGACCCACTCAGTTAATGATTTTCATTAGTTTAAGGCACTTGTTTGAATTAGAACATTAGATACATAATATCCAGCATAATCCAGTGATTGCTGGCCGTGCCTCTGCCTCACTCATCAATAATAAGTAATATTGATGAATAATATTACTTAGTGCAGTGTGTTACTTTGATTCATACTTGATAAAGTAAAGCACCAAAGTTAGAATATATACATGTGAAAATGAGTGGAATCTATGTGCAACCAACTTATTGTAAGTATGTAAAGTTAAACTTGTGTACATTGTCTCAGATATATGAAGTTTTAGGTAGTCTTGTGTCATGCAGATGAAAATGTTGGTGCCTTCAGGTTTTTCAGAAGCCAGTGCCCTTTTGTAAAAAACAATTATGTCTTCTAAGAGGGATGATGTAAGGAGGTCTATCAGTTACCAACTATAAGTACTCTTGACACAGTGTCGATCTGCAGCATGGCTTGTATACTGTGAAAGAGCAGTGTTTTGCCACAAATATAGTTAAGTTTTAAATATATATATAAAATAGTATGTAAATTATTTTTTTTCTTTTTTTTTTTTTTTTTTTTTTTTGCTGATCTAGGTTCATAGCTGTGATTTTAAATTTTTTACTACATCCTTGGTTATTTATGAAGTGTTCCAGGTTAATGTAGTATTATCTTAAGTGACTATATATGTAGATACTCACTTTAAACTACAGATAATGGTTTTTAAAAGCCATTAATTTAAAAAAGAACATGTTTATTTAGTACAGATCTAGATCATAGTATTAAGGCAAAAGAACTAGATCTTCATTTTTTTTTGTTGTTGTTGCGGCATCGGGGATTGAACTCATGACCTTGCCCTTGCCGGGCAGGCATTTTAGACCGGTGAGCTAGATCCCCAGCCCAGAACTAGATCTTTATAATGGAACTTTAGTTGTCAGGTAGTTGAGATGTCCAGAATCAGTTGTGTAAGGCTGCCATGGTTTGAGTGTCTCCTAGAATTCATGTGTTTGAAACTTAATCCTCAAAGTCATATATGTTAGTGGTATTGGGAAGTGGGGCCTTTGGGAAGTAATTAGGATTAGATCATCAGGTTATCAGTGATAGCCGTAACATTCTCAGAAGAAGAAGAAGAGAGATCCTGATCACCATCTTGGCCATTTTAGCCTTCAGAACTATGGTTTACATAAATTTCTTTTCTTTATAAATCATCAAGTATGATATTTAGTGATAATGAGAAAATAGGTTGTCAATCGCTTAAAAGTTAAGAATAATCGATGTTGGTAGCATCTAGACCATTTTATATAGGTTCCACATATAGAGGAAGTAACTTTTCATCATTTTCCATGCTTATCATTGTTTACTTATTTTTAAGAATACAATCCTCAAAGAAAGTATCTTAAGCTCAATATTAATATTAATCATTTGATACACAGTTTTATGTAAGACTTGGCTATAATTTTTTTAAAAACTTCACTCAGAAATCATAGTACAGTGTTCATTATATTCATTTATCCTTGAAAAAATATGCTGGAATGTCTTCTGTGTTTTGTTTTCTTTCTTATTTATTTAAATATATGTTCATTTTCACGATAATTTGTTTTTTACTCTATTTTGTGTGATACATATATAAATATTTTCAGAGTTTTCAAGGCACACAGTAAACTATAGTGATTTTAAGTTAAATTGAATACTTTCTTTTTTAAATTTAATGGTCACTAGTCTTTTTAAATTTTAGTTTATTATACATGTTTGTAGTCCATAAAGTTTCTATTCATCTTCGGGAGTAGATTCATGTACATATCTTGGTTTTTTTTTTTAGTCCCTCCCCTCTCCACTTCTGTCCCTCTGTCTCTAAATCCCCTTCCCCCATTTTCATTATTAGTGTTACTATTTTTAGCTCATGTTTATGACATAATGTTTACATTCATTTGGGTATTTGGTACATGTCTATGAGACATCTTACATCTTTTATTTCCCTTCTCCTCCTGCCCACACTCTTGGTCTCCTGGACCCCTTCCCAATGCAAAAGATCTGTCTCTCTGTTTCTATTGGTCCTTTATTTTTGTCTTTATTTGTACGTGGCTTTATTCAAGTGAGAGATACTATGTGGTATTTAAACTTGTGTGTCTGATTTATTTCACTTAACACTATATTTTCCAGGTATATCTATTTTTTTGATGTTTATTTATTTTTTAAATACAAAATGGCTAACATATGTATCTTACTATCATTGAAATAGGGGGGAGGCTTGGCTCTGGCTCTCCCAGTCCCATGGCAGCCCCAGCATGGCGCTGTTTCCAGTGGAGTGGGTCTAGTTCTCCCTCCCCACAGTTCACGCTGACACTGACTCACAGGGAGAGGCTTAGCAGGTGTATCCACTTTCCTACCAATGTTTTGAATGTTATAGCTGAGTAGTATTCCATTACGTATAGATTTCACTTTTTCTTTAACCATTCATCGATTGATGGATATACAGGTTGTTTCCAGGATTTAGCTATTATGAATAGTGCTGCTGTAAACATTGGTATGTTTGTATCACTGT
>RJWT010051054.1:0-10756 GCA_004365215.1 Cuniculus paca
CACTGAGCTACCCATCTACCCTTTTAAATTTTATTTTGAGGCATGATCTTGCTACATTGCCCAGACTGTCCTTGAATTTGTGATCCTCCTGCCCCAACCTCCAGCATAGCTGGGATTACAGGTGTGTGCCACCACACCCAGCCTCTTACCCTAAACTGTTCTCATCCAAGCCCATCAGATTAGTGGCTGGCCTGTCCTTGTTGCTTCTAGCCCCAGGTGGAGGAAATCTCAGGGCACCACTTGTTTCCATCAGTCACTGGTGCCGTGTTGTGAGAGGGAGGCCATCAGCATGAGCAACCCCGCAGGAGTCAGCAGAGCCCAGGAGCCAGGCCACATCCCCAGAGACTGGAAGAATGAAGGCCGGAGACCACGGAGCATCTCCTGTTCCGAGGCCCAGGCTGCCTCAAGCAGAATGGTCAGGTGACTTCTGCATTTTTAATTTCTTAGGAGAGAAAATAGGAAATTTCTTTCTTTCTCTTTCTTTTTCTTTCTTCTTTCTTTCTTTCTTTCTTTCTTTCTTTCTTTCTTTCTTTCTTCCTTTCTATCTTTCTTTCTTTTTTGGAGACAGGGTTTCACTATGTAATTCAGGCTGACCTTGAACTCACTATGTAGCCCAGGCTGACCTCAAATTCATGGGGGATCCTCCTGCTCCAGCCTCCAGAGTGCTGGGATTACAGGCATGCACCACCACGCCCAGAGAAAATAGGCAATTTCTGTGCCACTTGGGGCTATAGCTAAGTCAATCTTCCTTCAGTTATTGTTAAAGCAATTTCATCATATCCATTAGACAATGAGAAAGTTGTTAACCTCACTGTACCTTCATTTTTTCATCTATAAAGAGGGAACAAGAACCTAATTGGGCTTCAATAAATTTAATAGTTGGGGGGGTCTGTTTTCAGACTTTCTGAGTCAAGTAATGTTGGGGAAGTGGTTCACTTCTCTATGTCTCTGACTTTTTGTCTAGAAAATAATGGTACTAATAGTTCCTAGCCTTCTACACAGCAAAAGAAACAATCAATGAAATGGAAAAGCAACCTATTGAACAGGAGAAAATATACACACTCATATACCATAGACCGAATATTTATGGCTCCCTCATAATTCACATGTTGAAATCCTAACAAGAATTGATATGAAGAAGTAAGAAAAAAGAAGCAGGGGCTTTGAATGATGATTGGGTTATGAAGGTTACCGGGAGCCTACAGGACTGAGATTAGTGTCCTTAGCAACCTGAGTGCTCTCTTGCCACTTCAGCCAGGTGAGACACAGTGAGAAGAAGCCCTCTACGACTCAAGAAGTGATACTTCAGCCAACATCAGATGCACTAGCAACTTAATCTTAAACCTCCCAGCCTCTGGAACTGTGAGAAATAAATTTATATTTTTAGTAAGTCTACTGTTTTATGATGTTCTATCACAGTACCTCAAACAAACTAAGACACTGTGTGTTTCATAAAGGGATAATATTCAAAATATGTAAGGAATTCCTACAACTCAGTAGCAAAAATAGATAACCCAATTTATTTATTTTTTTTCCAGCACTGGGGATTAAACTCACAATCTCATGCTTGCCAGGCAGGCAATCACACCACTGAGCTAGCTCCCCGGCCCTTGTCTTTTTGAGGCAGGGTCTCACTATGCCATTCAGGCTGGCCTTGAGCTCACTTTGTAGCCCAGGCTGGTCTCGAGCTCACAACAATCCTCCTGTCTCAGCCTCCGGAGTGCTGGGATTACAGTCATGCACCACCACGCCCGGCTAGATAACCCAGTTTAAACATGGGACTTGAATAGTCATTCCTCTGAAGAACATGTCCATCTCTCAGCCTTCTGTTGGGCTCTCCCACTCCTCTGCCATGTGAGGAGAGAGTTCCTCCACACTGGAGGATGCAGTGCTCACAGTACCAACTTGTGAGAAGTCAGACCGTTACCAGACACAAAATCAGACAGTGCCTTTTCTTGGAATTCCCAGTCCCTGGAACCATAAGAAATACATTTTTATTGTTTAGAAATCACCCAGTTTGTGGTGTTCTGTTATAGCAACACAGACTAAGAGAGATGACTTGGGTACACAGAATAAGTTAATGCCAGATGCATGGACATACTTAGGATGATACTGAGTACACGAAAGGCGCACAGGAACTACTGGAGGCTGGGGGTGTAGCTCCATAGTTAAGATTTGCCCAGTGTGTGTGACACTCTGCATTTGGTCCCCAGGATGAAGAAGGATGAGGGGGGAGGGGAAGAGGGAAAAAGGAGATGGAGAGGAAAAAGAGGAGGGGAAGGGGGAAGAAGGGGATCAGAGAAAAAAGTAATGAGAAGAAAATGGGGATGTGCTCGCCTTGGCAGCACATACACTAAACTTAGAAAGAAGAAAATGGGGCAGGGGTGGAGGGCAGGGAAAAATAAAGGAAGGGTACAAAGGTAAAAATTACTGTGGAGGTTTCAAGGTGACACATCCCAGTGTGGTGTGAGGAGGTAGCAACTACAGCCTCAAAGAGCAGGTTGGAGTCCACCAGAGGTAGAAGTTGAGAGACTATTCCACTTGCAAAATGGGAAAAGCATATGCAAAAGCAAGAATATGTTAAATCCTGGGCACATTTAGGAAACACAGAATAGTATTGCTTGATGGAGCAGAAGGAATACAGATACTGAGAGTAAGACAGAAAATTATGAGAGCGCAATTGCCAGTATTTTTTTAAAAGCAAAAGAGAGAATAATGTTCTAACTCTTAATTAGCAAGCCAAAGGATGACCATAATTCCTGATCTCCTCAAGACCACAATAATTTATGTCTCTGGTTCAAACTTAATTGCTAATAGTAATCCATTTAATTCTCAAAATTGCTCTGGTTTGGATGATAAATTATATGATTATCTTAACAACAAGAAACCTTTAAATTCTTTAAAAAGAAATCGAAAGGGTAGAATAAGGATGTTCTTATCAGAGTTGCACTGGACAAAACTCCTCGGGTGGCCACATGACCAAAGGGATGCAAACAAAGATAATTCAGGGGCCTTAAGTTGACACTGGCCAAGGTGGAAAGAGCCGAATGTGGCAGTCAGCCAGCACTACAGCCTCAGTGGGCCTCACCTGGCTTCAACCCTGTGTAGATTCTGCCCACAAAGAATGGAGCCAACCTGTAACCACAGAATGGTACAGAAATCACAGAATGTGACTTCTGAGGTAAACGCCTACAGACATTGTCTGTGCCTCTCTCTTTCTCTCATCATACATCGGGGTTGATACAGCTGTCAGCTTAGGAGAGCCCTCAAACAGCAGCATGGAAAAAGGTGCATGGTGAGGGATGGGGATCTGTCATCTCCAGCCCTATGACCAAGGTATCTTGGAACTGGATCCTCTGGTTCCTGTCAGTGCTTCAAAAGGCATCAGCCTCAGTGGCCATCTAGGTGCAAATCATGATGGACCCCAAGCTAGACCCATCTGTCCTGAATTTCCTGAGTTTCTGACCCAGGAATCTCTGGGACTGAAAATATTTCTGTATGTTTTTATCTGCTAGGTTTTATGACAATACACAATAATTTGCTTTATGGCAACACACAATGATCCATAGAATAAAAATAAAGTGATATAAGTAAATTACATAGTGAAACCTACAGTAGAAGGCATTTGGATTCGTGTCCTAGTTTCTCCCCTATTAACTGTGTTACTGAGGAAATTACTTGATGTATGGAAGTATTTTTATCTGTAAAATATATAAGCCTGACTAATGATCTTCCATGTCCCCTTCTAGCATTCAAATTAAATTATTTCATTATTCTATCATTGCACTGATTAGTCACAGAACAGTGTTCAGAAATTATCATATTATCTGGAGGGTTCTGTGGATTTCTGCCCTCTTTTTGTTCAACAATTTTATTAATGATTAAGTGGAAGATATGAAAATCATTCTTGTCAAAATTGGAGAATGATGTGAAATCCAGAAGGAAAACCGTCAGGCTGGCTGAATCAAAAATGCCTAAAAATGTTGATATCTTAGAACAATGAGCCAAATATATCATTGGAAAAATATAACACAGAGTCCTAGACAGCCCAAGGAGTTCTGAAACTGTATCTGTAGAAGCTTGAGAATATGGTAGGAGTGATATCAAATGATTAGTTAATAGAATGAACTCATTGCCAAAGAATGAATCCTGCCTTTCATTTACTGAACTTATGAACTTATTTAGCAGTCCCCCAAGCAAGGTGCTAAGTGTTAGCACCTTGACAGCAATGACCAACGAATGGAGCTACATTTATAGAATGATGGGACCTAAAAATAGGGGAGCTCGAGAGAATTCCATTTTCGTCTTTGCTTAGTTGAATCATAGATAAATACTGGACCACAATGCCATAGATTTATAAACAACCCGGATTTTGGTTTGAGGATAGTTGCCAGAAAAGATGTGGAACTAAAAATAGTCAAAATCAAGTAACCTTTATTGGGTGGCTTTTCTGTGCCCTGTCTAGATATTCAGAGGGAAGAGAGGATGGCTTAGGTAAAATCTTGACAGACAGCAGTGCATAAAGGACAAGCAATTAAGAGTAGGATGTGCCAAAGAGGCTGAGTGGGAGTTGCCAGAGAAATAGGAGAAAAACCTGGGAACCGAAACAAACAAAAAAAAAAGCATCACAAAGGTCAAAGACATGTCATCTGGATATTTCTTTCTCTTTTCAACCTCCCCTTCTATCTTTTTCTGACTTATCAACTCCCACCCAACTAGGTGGATCTTTTAGTTGCTCTTCAAATATACCACCTGCCTCCCTAAATCTGAGTCATTATCTTTGCTACTGTCACTGAGTGGCATGTTCTTTGCTCGGATCCAGGATTGGCCCAGGGCCTCATTTTACTCAGATCCAAGCTCGGATGCCACCTTCTTGCAGCAGATTTCACTGATCAGCCAAGCTACAAGAAGATCCTTGCACCTTAGACTGATTCACTTTTCTCTCTGCATTTACCACCCATACCCTGACTTTGTAACTTTACTTGCTCCTTTACCATCCCTAGCTCTCTGTACACACACAAACACACACACACACACACCACTGTGGCTTAATAAGAGCAGTGATTCTATCTACCTTTTTCACAGGTGTATCCATACTCCATAACACAATGTCTGGTGTGTACAAGAGTATAGTGAAGCACTTGGTTAAAAAAATTGATTAAGAAAGTCAAGATGCCACATGAGACTTGATAATCTTAATAAAAGAAATTTCATTAAGAAGGACAGATATAGAAGGATCAATGGATTAAACCAGGTCCAAAAAGGTAGGAGGAAATAAGTGCCAAAATACTGGTGGTGAGAGGAGAAGGATTGTTGCACTTAGGTAAGAGGTTAAAATGTTGAAAGATTCCTCATCTCGGTGACTTTGATTTTATTTTTCAAATAGTACTAAGGAATTTATCAACTGAGCTGAAGTAAGGAAATTGGTGGGACTACGAGGTCACAAAAAGTGGAGTAAAGATGACTCATGTGTTTGTGTTTTGTTTTTTCATGTTGCTGGGGTTTAAACCCAAGGACTCACACTCATCACTGAGCTACACCATGAAATTGCCATTGTAAAAAAAAAAAAAAAAAGAAAGAGCTGGGTAGGCAAATAAGTTTTATGTGTAGCAAGGAGGGCCAAGTTCAGGTTAGAAATCCCACCATTAGAGCAGTACCAATCCAAGTACTTGTGTAGCACTCCAAGGTGGGCAGTCACTTAGACCTAAGGCTGTGTTGCAAGCAGGTTCAACAAAGGAGAAACAAGTATGAGGGGCAGCATATGGGGAGGAAAGTGGCTGCGGTAAAGGCTCATGGGACCGAGTAGGGGAAGCCAGGGAAGGCTTCTAGAAGGGATGGTGCAGACCAGTCAGCAGGCCAGCCCAGGTAGGACAAAGTACAGTGGTGTACCAGTCTTACTGTCAACCAGGTACAGGAACAGAGCTGTTATTCCATACAGGAAGTGAGCAGTGGGGGAGAGGCAGAAGAAAAGGTATCTATCTTCAAAGAAATAGAAAAATTGCCACAGAAAAATTATATTTGACATGTATTCTGTATGGGTTTTAGGTTGATCGATAGAAATTTTACAGGCATTTGATCTAATGTTAAAAAAATGCCAAGAATCATGGCAGAAGCCAAAATTTATAAAAAGATAAAAAGCTACCTTTAGGAAGGTGGATACCTACTTGCAGAGATATTCAAGGACAGGTTGAGGGAAGGAGGGACAAGGAGAGCCTGATAGTGCCTATGGGATGCAGGAATTCCTTGGAGGAATCCAGAGATAGGCAGGGTGTGCAACAGGGGGCCAGACAGGACACAGTGTTTCCTCTTCACTTCAGTCAGAGCAAATCCACACACACTTAATGCAGTTGGACGTCTGCTTAATATTTTAACAGTGTTTTGTATAAAGAAATAAATATCAAACACCATTGGACTAGATTTTTAGGACTCTTTGAAAGCAAGGAGGCCCCTTTTTAAACAAATTCACTTGAAGCTATGAGAGTTATTTTTGAAATGAATTGTTTGTTTTAGAAGTTTTGTAGTGCTTTTATAAAAAAGTTTCAAAACTAATACATTAGTTCCCATATACTCCATGCGAGTTTCCCCTAGTAGTAACCTCTCACATTAGTAGGGTACACTCGTCCCAATTACTGAGCCAATATTGATACTATGCTCTTAACTGAAGTCCACACTTCATTCTGTCTTCTTTTGCTCTTATCTAATGTTTTTTTTTCCTTTCCAAGATCCCATGTCAGACACTGATTGTATGTTTTTGTCATGTCTTCTTTAGGTTCCCTTTCACTGCTAGTTTCTTAGACTTTTCTTAATTTTTATTATTTTGACAGTTCTGAAGAGTAATGATCAGGGATCTTGTAGAAGGTCCCTCTGTGGGGATTTTTTTCTGATCATTTTTGCATCATTAGACAAAGGTTATGAACTTTGGGGAGGAAGATCACAGAGTGTTATTCTTACACATCATACCCAAAGTAGATTCTATCAACATGCTTGATCTTGACAGTGAGAACTGGACTGTGCATCCTACTCCCTTTGGGCTGCTCTAACAAAATACACTACACCAGGAGGTTTCTAAACAACAGAAACTTGTTTCTGAACAGTTTTAAAGGCTAGGAGGTCCAAGATCGGGTATCAGTCCTGGTAAGGATCTTCCAGGTTGCAGCCTAATGCCTTGTCTGTGTCGTCATAGGGCAAAAGAAGCTAACAATCTCCTCTGGCCTCTTTCATAAAGACACGTTTCCCACTCATGACCTAGTCATCCTTTACAGGATCAATCCATCAATAGTATCACATAGAGGATTAAGTTTCAGTACTTGAGTTTTGGGAGGAAATAAACAGACCATAGATAGAGGTAGCATGTGTCAGCTTTTCCCATCATCAAGCACAATCTGCCCTCGTGGATCTGATTATTTGAAAGAAAAAATGTTGCACATTCCTAAGTCAAATATGGAACCTTAAAAAAGGGATATGAGCTTAGCAGATGCTGGTTTTTATGCATGCTGAGGGCCAGAAAATAAAACTCTAAAACCCCAGGAGATACTAAAACTTGAACCAAGAGGTGAAGAAATCTGCTGTGTCCCTTACTTCACACAGAGCAGAGGCTGGGGATGGATGCTCTGTCCTCTACGAAGCTTTCACAATACCCTCACCTGGCACAAGAGCCCAGGCTCCCTGGGATGACTATGTTTCATTTGCCACCAAAAGAGTATTGCTTCGTCATTGAGTTTGGGGAGGATTTTTTTTCTCTCCTTTCCTGCTAAATACAGTCTGTCTGTGACAGTAAACACTGGGCCTTGTGAACATGGTGTAGGCCAGTGTGTCAGCAAACACACTGTCTTGCTGAAGTACGTGGCAATCCGCTGAAGCCATGACTCCCTAAGAGGACTGTGCCAATTAGTCCTTTTCTGAAAATCTTCTGAGGGCACTTCATA
Source organism: Cuniculus paca (assembly GCA_004365215.1). Lineage (NCBI taxonomy): Eukaryota > Metazoa > Chordata > Mammalia > Rodentia > Cuniculidae > Cuniculus > Cuniculus paca. Next base: position 7,926 of record RJWT010051054.1, read on the forward strand.
CCCAGAACCATTACTCATGAAACTTCTTAAAATGCCAGCATCTTGCTATTCAACAGCTTCACACACCCACTATGGGAGGCTCAGAGACTCCTCCGGCTACCTCTACCTTTCTTATCCCCTCTGCTTCCTGAAAGGAAGCCACCCACAAAACACTTCTGCCTAAGGACCAACAAGCACTTGACAAGAAGTTACAATCATGGCCCAGCAGGCGTTGAACAAACACAGGCAGACTTGTTCATGTTCACAAAAAGAGTGAGGCATTCCTTCCTTCTCCTCTCCACAAACTCAATACAAGAGCTGTTGTCGTCTTCCGCCACTTAAGAGTGAGCTCGCTATGATTGAGGGATCTACAAAACACCTCAGAGCCAATAAAAGGGGTCTATTTGCCAAGAGTGCTCAGGTCATAAACTTCTCTTGCCCATGCATTGTAGCCAGGAGAGACTTGAAAGCTTTCTTGTTCTTAAGACAGAATACAAGTCACATGCAAAGTAAATTCTGAGAAACTGGGGATAGAGGAGATTGAGTGCTTTGGAGACACAAGGAGAAGGACTCCTCTTGGGATAGAAATTCTCTGGATGGATTCCATCCAGGGGTTTTCTGCACAGAATATTAGAAACCACCCTTAAAAATCAGCCCCCAAATCTTTATTAGTGGAGAAAATATTTCAGAGGAAAGGGAGACAAGAAAGAAAACGTGTGTAAAACTAAATTTAATCCTCCTAATACTCCATAAATTTGATATTAGAACCTCACTTAAAAGACAAACTTTAATATAAAGAGGTGTAATAGCCTAGAGTTAGGTCAATAACTAGAATTCCAACTCAAGTCTGTCTAACTTTAAAGCCCGTACAATTTTCTGATATTGCAAGATGTCCACTTGATAGAGGTGAACAAAGAAAGTGCTCACTCTACAAAGCATAATGGTAAAGAGTAGGAAGGGGATGAAAAAGCAGATGCAAAAACAGGGGGAGAGAGAGAGAGAGGGAGAGAGAGAGAACCAAAACTTCCTCTGATCTCCACCAGGCAATGGGACTCATTCCATGACCGCAGTAAAGTGTAATTAAATTCCAAAAAACAATGGCTCCATGTGGAAGCTTGAAAATTCAGATTGAACCTATGATATGGAATGAATAGGCCATGGTCTTTGCTCTCAAGATAGCTAGAAATTATCAGCAGGGAAAGAGGTGTCAAAACCACCCAGCATATAATGGAATGGGAGTACAGTAGGTAGGGATTCCCTCAGGCATGGAAATGGCGAAGGCCTCCAGGAAAGTCAATTGACCTGAAGCATGAAAATTTTCATGGGAGCAAAGACAGGAAGTATAGTCCAATGGTTAAGCCAAGAAACAGGTAAAGAAACTGGAATTTACGTTGAAGAATTGAAATTGCGCACACATGTGTAAGCATCATATTGTCTCACTAGTGTGAGAAGCTGAAAGGAACTATATATATATATATATATAGTTAAAATAGTTATACTACTGATTTCTCTGAGCTCATTGAGGAGAAAGTTTTGTGCTAGTATTGTTCGGACAATTAAATGCAGATGTCTTGTACTCTGAGTAACTGATTTGAATATAACAATACGCAAGGTACATACCATTGTTAGCCCCTAATTATTGTGTTTTGAAATTTTGTGGGTTTTTTTCTCTTTAAAAAAAAGAAATAAATTGCATTTGACAGACATGGGAAAATAAAATGAGTTTGCAAGAAGTAGAGATGTGGCGCAGCCAGGCCACTCAAGAAGGAAGAGATTAGGAGGTGAAGGCAGTAATCAAGACAGAGTTAATGAGAGCTTGAGCCACAGCAGTGACGAAGTGAAGAAAACCACAGAAATGAAACTGTGAGGGTGCGGTCACAGATTGGACTGGGAGAAGGGAAGCAAAGATGACGCTAACGCACTTTTCTGTCCTGAATGACTAGGAGAATGGAGACAATATAAAAATGAGCTAAGCATTATAGCAAGTGGCAACACTCTTCAGGAATAAAGAAAGAGAAAATAATGATTTCGGGTCACAAGCATTAAGTTTGAGATGCTTGTGACCTGGAGAGCACCGGAAACACAAGCTGGAACAAGGTTCTGCAAAACAGAGCCAGTGAGTTACAAATTTTTGTAAATAAGGTGTTACTGGAACACCACTCTTTTGAGTTTACCAGTGGTCTATGACTGCTTTCTCCCTACCACAGCAGAGCAGAGTCGCTCTAACAGAGCCCTGTGGCCTGCAAGCCAACAATACTGATTAACAGGCCTTTACAGAAAAAGTCTCCGACCTCTGATTTCAGTCAGGAACGGGGTGGCATATGGTTGAGAAGGCTAAGGGAGTTATCTTGGAGGAATGTTTTAACCCATTATCTTTTCAAGGAATCTTTGCTGAACAGTTATCTAGGTCAAACACTGGGACATGAGGTGGAACGATGAAAGAATAGAGGACAGAGGAGGTCACTGCTCTCTGAATCCCGCTGTAGAGGCACTGGGAGGAAATCAGTAAACACCCATTACCAGCAACAACTATATGAGGGCCAGAGAAAGGAAAGTCGATGGAGGGGTTGAAGGAAATGTGGACAGGAGCCCTGAGACAGGCCAACAGGACGCCAATGAAGTCCACCAGCACTGAAGCCAGGGCAACGTGCGCCTCGAGAAGAAATGCGTGATGAGGAAGCCGACTGCGGCAAAGCATGATGAAGTCCAGAAAGAAGCGGTTGGATTTGGCATTTGTGAGCTACCTAGAGACTTCTGAGACTATTTTTGGTACAGTGGCAGAATACAAACCAGACTGTAAGGAACTGAGAAATTAAGGAGTGGCGAGGAACTTGGAGCAATGGGTATATGTT
>RJWT010051055.1:0-10765 GCA_004365215.1 Cuniculus paca
GAAATAGCTGCCAAACAGACAGATTCTACCTACTGCTCACTTGCATGTTGCCAACAGGGCATCCCATCCCACCTCTGCCCAGGAAAAGAAGGGTAGATATAAAATGAGGGCAGGCAGAGAAAAGGGAAGGACCAGCACTGACCAAGGTGGCACTTGACACACAATGTCCTTGAAGGTGCAAAGAAATCCACTTGCCATGGACGGAACTGTGATCCCCAAGTTCACGTGTTGACACTTTAAGCCCCAGGCCTGCAGAAGAAGACTGTATTTGGATATAGGGCCTTTAAAGAGGTAATTAATGAAAAATAAAGTCATTCAAGTGGACCCTAATTTAATACAACAGGTATTTTTATAAAAAGAGGTGATTAAAGCCAGGCACAGTGACACATGCCTGTAATCTCAGGTACTTGGGAGAGTGAGGCAGGAGGACTACAAGTTTGAAGCCAGAATGGGAAACTCACCTGTATCTCAAAATAAAGGGGAAAAAAAGGGTAGGGATGCAGCTCACTGAATGAGCACCCCTGAGTCCTATCCCCAGAACTGGTGGTGGGGGAAGGGGGACAGGAAGGACGAGAGGGAGGTAAAGAGGGAGAGGGAGGGGGAGGAGTGAGAAGAGGGAGAGAGAGAAGGAGAGGGAGAGGGAGGAAAAGAGCGAGGGGGACAGGAACAGGGAGAGGGAGACAGAAACAAAAATGAACTTTAGGACAATGAAGAGACCCAGACTGAAGGGCATTAAGACACAGAGAGAAGACAGCTACCTGCAAGCCAAGGAGCAGCCTCAGCAGAAATCACCCTTGCTGATGCCTTCATCTCATCTTCCAGCCTCTAGGAATACGGGGAAATAAATGTCGCTGTCTGTGGCATTTTTTATCAGCGATTCTAGCAGACTCATACAGCCCCCATGTAGGTCTTATTCCTTTTTACACCTGGGAAACAGGTGCACAGAAGTAGCCTGGCTGGGTCCACACAGCTAAGTAGCAGAGCTGATTCTTCAACCAGATCTGTTTGACTCCAAAACCTGCTTCCTGTCATCTAGGTGAGGTGATTAAGAGGGGAGGCTCTAAAGAAAATGTCCCTGTATTCAATTCCTGACTCTAGCTTTGTGTAAGTTGCTGAATCTCACTGTGCCTGAGATTCACCATCTGTAAAGCAGGACCACAAAAACATCTCTGTTTAGTTTGCTTACAGAGGGGGTTAAATAATTTTAAAACGAGCTAACAATATATGTCAAATAGTCCTCAAGTGATGGGATGGGCTCAATATATGTTAACTAATATTAGTATGACATTGTTGTTGCTATAATTATTTTTATTACTAAGGGATTGTCATTAATCTGGTCCAACCTTCTCATCTTACACTATCAGTAAAGTGAGACCCAGGGAAGAGAAATACCTGCAAACAGGTAATTGAGATCTAGCCTGTTTCTCTTCATTGTTTTGAGAAAGCTCAAGGAAGCAAATGTTGGTGCAAATGACAATGTGACTAAAGACGTAGGGAGGCAAGGAGAGGACAGGAAGGGAACGTATGAAGAATTGAGGTATGTTATGTACATGTTCCAACTCCCCAGAGTGAATGTAATCACCGTACTGCAAACATGTACTAATAAAAATAAAAATTAAAAAGGAAGAAAGACAAACAACTGTTGGGATACAGGGTTTTATCTTTAGCAGGTTTCAGACTAGGGAGGTTTGCAGAGGAACAGAGGTAACCAGGAGGCTGTGACAGGTGTCGGGAGCCTCACCCTGGGGAGATCATCCCTCAGACCCTACCTGGCCCCCAGGGTTACAGGAAGGCTACAGACACTAAAATGTGTAAACACTTGTGTGACCCAAGGTGCTACAATGTGAGACTCGAAACTGAAAACAACTGCTAACAACACAGGTAGGGCAACGGGGCAGAACAGAGGGCAAACACCAAAGCCTTAAAAATTCAGGTGTAGGGAAGATCTGGAGAGATGAAGAAACGTCAGAAGGTTAAGCAGTTGATGGATGTGGGTATTAATAGATCTTTGGGAGGCTGGTGAAAATAGGGCAAAGCAGACATGTCCTGTGGAATGGTTTTTGTAACTGGGCTGTTAAGACTCACCTGGGTCTCAGGCAGGAGATGTAGCCCCTGCCCAAGAGACAGGACAGAAGAAGCTAGCTGGTCAGAGAGCGACAAGATCAGTGAGGTCTGGAGCCGTTCTATAAAACCACTCAGGTATGCAATTGACAAATACTTGCTGAGGACTTCCTTACTGGCCCTGAACTTTGCCCAGCACTGGGGTTAAAATGAGCAAAGTCAGACATGGCTCCTGTCTTCATGGGGCTTCAGCCAGATGAGGCAGAATCATGGATGCAACAATCACACAAGCAAAAGGCAACTTCAGACTGGGAGAAGTGCACGGAGAGAAGAGAGCCTGATGTATGCAAGCGCATGACAGGAATTTGTGCCTGGTGCTTGGGAATGCCTCACCAAATTAGGGGTCCTTAAACTGAGAATTGAAAGTTTAGCAGTAGTTAACTAGGCAAAGAAGAAGAAGATGGGGAGAGTATTCCAGCCTGGGGAGACAGATGCACAAAGGATCCAAAGATGAAGGGTGACAGAATTCAGGAAGTATGAGAAAGCTGAAGTAGATGAAATGCAAAGAATACAGCAGAGCGAAGTGGACTGAGACTGAGAAAGTAGATCCACAGTCATGTGGACCAGACTGCCAGGGGGATGTAGACCTGACTGTGGGGCCTGTATACCAGACCACAGGGACCTGTGGTTCAGACCAGGGGGTCTTAGGGACCAGGACACAAGGTCTTCTGGATCAAGTTATGAGAGCCTGTGAGCTAGAAAATAAGATCATCTGGACCACACCATGAAGGTATGTACAGCATGTCATAGGGGCCTATAGACCAGACCACAGTGGTAGGTAGGCCAAACCATGAGGCCCATTGGATCAGACCACAAGGGTTTTATAGACCAGGCCACAGGAATCTGTGGGTCAGGACCTGTGGGTATTGTGGAGCAAACTATGGAATTTTGCGAGTCAGATAAAGGAATCTAGGTTTCTGAAAAACAACAAAAACCCACTGAGGGATTTTAATCAGTGGACTGCAAGATCACATTTGCATTCTGAAGGGATAGTTCTGACTGCAGTGTGGAGAACAGGTTGGCTGGACTAGGATATACACTAGGTTATATAGTTTGGGGGACTGAGGATAGTACCTTGGAGTTGGATGGTGCTGGGAGGTATGTAAATAAATGCACAGATATACAGGAGAGAGATGTAGCATTTGAAATCACTAAGGATAGTGAAGGATTATAATGTTTAGAGAGGAAGGTGGATCATGGGTGAACCCTAAGTTTCTGGATCACATTACTAAATGGATGGGGATACGGATACTGAGACAAGGAACCCTAAAAAAGGGATGGCCTGTGGGCTTTAGACTCATGACATCCAAGAGTAGATGCTGATAGAAGGCACTGACAGCTCCTGAGAACCCACTCTGTAACAAGTACTACACGAGGCCCTGGAGAGAAAGTGATTAATAAAGCAGATTCCCTGCCCTCAAATAGCTCACGCTTACCCTTGGCTGCACATTGGAGTCGCCTGGGGAGTTTGGTAAATACTTATTCCTATCCCACCCCCAGAGGGGCTCAGCTAATTGGCTTGGAGAGCCAATGGGGCATCAGGATGTTTAAGAGCTCCCCTGGTGATTCTAATGTGTAGACAGGGCTGAGAACCACTACTTTGGAGCATGGAAGATCTAGTGTGGCTTATGTCTAATTGCACAGGAAGGGGAAGTGGCAGAATGACTCACGGTTTTAAGCCTTAAAAATTTAGAGTAGAAATAACAAAGCACATGGGTATAATGGGAATAATATTATTTGGATATTAAACCAATATATTTTCATCCTCAGTAATTCCTAGTCCCTGGGCGTTCCCCGGCTTCCTAATTAAGAATGCAGCCTGACAGAATTTCTTCCACAATACATAGAAACACCTCTTATGCCTCGAAGGGAATTAAAAAGTAGATGACAGATGATCCCTGTTCTAATAAAAGATATAAGTCAAATATAGCATAAGGCAGGGTGCAGTCCATGCCAGTGATACAGGAACAAAGTACACGGCAAGGAATTTTGGAAATTACCTGTATGGTTATCCTTTCCAAGTCACTGTGATGGACCACTCAGATTTCTCAATCATAGAATTGAGCTCACCTTGACCTCGACCCAGTCTTTAAGACACATTCCTCAATTTTCCTGCAGAGCAAAAATGAAGCAAACCTGACAGCCATGCTGGAAAAAAGTCACATGTGCCAAGCATACAACACTGGAACTACTGTACCAGGTGTTCGCATCTTTCCCTCCTCAGGAACAGAGCCAAGCGCTGCTCACAACACCCTAGCTCATCTTCACTGCAGGCTGACAGAGAGGGAGGCACTTGTTTTCATCAAGCACATTTCAAAAGGAGAGAATTGGCGCACCTGAGAGATATAAAAAGGCACATCTGCCTGAGAACAGCAGGGACCTAGAAAAAACAAGCCCTGAACTTCAATTTCCAATAAAACTAAGCTCCTCCTACCCCCTGCAAATTCAAACAAGCTGCACAATGTTCTGGAATTCTTCCTAATGCCCGAACCTAATTACAAGCAAAGCCACACACCACAGTGAAATCCTGGTGACCCGTGCTTTCTACAGTCTCACATTTCCCCAGAAGTATCAACAGATAAAATCCACCCCACCCAGTATTTCACCCCTGGCCATCTCAACCCTTCCAAGGAGACTACGAAGAAGTATGAGATGGAGTCTGCACCCTCTTGACTTTGGAGAAAGATTTAAAGAGTTTAGATTTTATCCCTTCGTGTGAAGCCACTCAAGGCTTCTGAGCTGTAAGAGCAAGGTGTTTTAGTGAGATTAGTCTGGCAGCAGAGTCGTCCAGGTGGCTTGGCTGGAAATCTCTAAGCAAATGAGGCCGCAGACATGTATCGGGCCCTCAAAGCCTACTGTGTTATCAAATATACTAGAGATGACCAGGGTGTTCTTTGAGGCAGTGCTTGCTATGATATTTAAGTCAACTGAAGTAAGTGGTCACTGTGACAAGACGTAGGACCTCCTCAGACCCTTCTGCCCTGACAGTCCAGAGATCACACTGCTCTCACTGAGCCCAGCAATGGCCAGGTGAGAACAGCTGTCCATGTCCACTCGGCTGCTGTTTCCAGGCAAACTTTCCAGACCGATGGTCGTCACTTTTTCCTAAAGATTTCCAGAGAGATTTCCTGGTGCCTTTGAGGAATGTCAAGGTTTTAGAAGGATTTCTTGTTTCTGTCACACCTCTCTCATATCACAAACCAGCCTCTTTTCTATCCAGAGTGGAGAAGGAAGAGCTGATCCCATTCTTCCCTACCCAGAGATATCTGAGACCCAGTGTGATTTGGGGCGCATTCATGTCATTACTGTTCTGAAGACCCTTAGGTAGATGTGTAACCTTTGTAAAGGCTTTTTAAAAATTAGTCCCATCCAATAGATCATAATAGCTATACACATAAACAGCTATAGCATTCTATGTATTATACCAGGCACAGTGGTGCTTATCAAATAATCAAACCAGACCCAGTCTCTGTTCTTAAGGAAGGATTAAAATCCAGAGATGTTTAATACAATTCAGAACTGCCCACAATGAGTGCAAGAATAGATCGAAACATAGAAGAACGCAAGGGGAAAGGCTGAGGGAAATCCTCTGCGCAAAGGGACGCCAAAATGATTCACGTGGCAGGGAAAGGTTGGCAGTAGTGTCCAGACAGAGGTGACATTTGAGTCACCCCAGAAGGATAGGGTCTGATAAAACACAAAAAAACCCGTTGTAAATCTAATTATTTAGAAATCAAACACAAAGAAGAAAATTGGAGAAGAAACACAGGCACCTGTGCCCTGGAGCCTGCATGCAGCCCTCTGGCTCCTAAGAAGGCCTGCAGTCCCTGGGCCACTGAGACCCAGTCCACATCACTCCCGGCCATGTGACAGTGATAGGAAGATACCTGCATTCTACAATGGGAAGGTAGCTGCCCAAGGGCATTTACCCCCAGGGCCACTTGAAATCCTGCTCTCCCCATCCCTCAGCAACAAGGAATACTTGGCAGGCTTGACTCTCTGAGGCCCTATGGAAGCCTCAAAAAGCCATCATGGCTGCAGATCTACCTGGCAGCCCCTTTGCTGGTGTTGCCTTTCTAGATGCCAACACCACGGAACATCTAACACTTACAGAGAACTTTCCAAGTTCAAGTTGGTTGTGCTTTTCCAAACATCTCTGATTCTCAACTCCCCCAGAGGGGGTGAGAGAAAGTTTTTCTTGCTGCTAAAATTTCTGCTGTATTATTTCCTACTGTGCTTGGTATCCATCAGTAAGCACATTCTATTCAGTTTCTCCATGTTTGACTTCAGCATATCTTTATTGTTCACTTCCCCAGGAAAATAACTGCAACAGTCAGTGGTTTTCTGCCCTTGAGGACTCACCATCCAGCTGTGGGCCATCCTAGGAGAGTCAAAAGGCAATCTGAGGGGAGCCAAGCATGGTGGTGCATGCTTATAATCAACCCTAGCACTTGGGAGGTTGAGGCAGGAGATCACAAGTTGGAGACCATCCTTAGCTATAAAGCAAGACCCTATCTAAAAACAACAACAACAACAACAACAACAACAAAAACAATTCAAGGAGCATCAGAAGGCAGAAGCTGAGTGAGTATCAAATCAAATGGGCAGTGATGCAAAATGAGTTCACAGGTCAGAGAAAGCAGAACCGGCATGCTCCAAGTTGAAAGTCTCAAGGTACAAAAAGGGCTTGAATGATATGTGGCACTTAGTAGAAGTTAAAACTATTTGTAAAAAGAAAATTCATTTATTGCCATGACCCTTGTTACTCATGGAAGTTATGCTCTATAAAACTGCAGGGAACATCAAACCACTGTTTCTAAGGAAATACAGGCTAGGTTCCTACGAGCCTCTGGTAGCACCAATGCAGTACCCTCATAGATACCTTGATGAATTTCCCCTTCCTCTTTTTTGGATGCACCATACTGCTAATCCATTAATATGGAACTTCCAGCCTAAAGCACTATTTTCATGTCTAATCAAATCTTACACAGCACATCCCAGCCTTCTTGCACTTAGAAACACTAGACTGCACTTGAACACTGTGCTAAGGGGCCATTGAACGCTGCAAAGTCATCAACAAGAGCAGAAAAGGTGGCATTAAATAGACCACAAAAAGGACGCTTGTTTCTAGTAAGAGAAACAAGCACGCTGTGTCACCTTGTCTGTCCTCAGCTGGGAATGTGCCTGTCAGGCCAGTCACGTCTCACCATTCTGTCTGCCTGTGAATAACTTTGAAAGTGCCAGGGATACTGATTTGGGGGACATAAATCAATTTTAGCGAGTAAGCAAACTGGCATATGCAGAATCCATAAATTATGAGGACTGTACCTTGTTGGAGAAGGGATAGAAAGAGAGGCATTTGGTACCTGTCTGTGTGATTGCACTGAAGCTGTAAAGGCAGGCAAGGCTCCTAGGTGGGGAAAAGTGATATAGAGTGTGCTGAAGTGTGAATGAGAAGCTGGTTCTTCATGACAGACTGATGGCAAGGCATAGCCAGAGGAACAGTATGGACAGACTGAGGAGGACTATGAATGTTGGGGTGCTCAGAAACACTAAGAACTGGGCATGTGCGGGACCAGAAGAGAGCAGGATATCAGGGCCTTGAAGGAAAGATCAGAAGCAGAGGTTCCATGGAAGGAGGGCTAGTCAGGCCTGCACCCCAGGTCCACGGGATAACTATGGGAGGCTAGGAGAGGTGGTGTGAAGACCCCTAAGCCTCTATATTCATGCAAAAGAGACCGAAGCAGGTCAAATACCTCTAAAGGTTAGGCCTGCCCCACCCCATCCTCCAATACATGAGGTCCAGCTCCTCGTTGCACACTCATGGTGTTTTACTGTCTTTCTGCTTTGCTGACACTCAGTAAATCCCTCAACGTGTCCAGACACTTGCACAGGCCTAATAATAAGCTTAGTCCTCACAACCACGGTGGGCATCATTATGAAGCTCATTTACAGATAAGAAACAGAGGTTCTTAGGTTAGGCAGAGCTCTTAAAACTCTGGGGGCTGACACCAGTGCCCTCAACATTAGTCACTACCTGCAGCCCTTACTTGCTAACTACTCTGCAACAAATGCTGGGCATCCCAACGTTTCCATAAGTATCAGTTAAATGCTCTCGGTCTCTGACTGTCCAGCTGAGCAGCATGTGAGTCTTTCAGGATCACTCAGCCCCAGGTTCCAACCCTCACTTCTCCAAGGCTTCCAACCTGGGCCAGCTTCAGGGTGTCTGACCTAAGCAGTCACACACACCCCACCACACTCAGAAGGACCAAACACCTCATTTCATGTGCTGCCATCACTGTCCTAAAATTCTTAATATTTTTTAAACAAGAGGCCTGAATTTCATTTGACATGTGTACCCCACAAATTATGTAGCTGGCCCCCTCAGACTCACTAGTATTCTCTGAGGTTTTGCTGTTGACCATACTTGAGAACTGGGGACAAGTCTATGCAAGTAGCAACTGCTTTGTTGAAAACTTTCCATCCCAAATGAACACGTACATTTCTATTCTGGTTGTGGAGCCAACTAATGCGTGTAACTTAATCATGCTGTTGTTTGCTCAATCTGGCTATAAAGCACGTAAACTCCATCCTCCCAGGAGCTTTCCACCACCCACTGGGGAATTAGCAGCACAGGTCAGGCTCGTTACTTGATTCTCTCAGGGTTCTGCTCTCAGAAGTTCTAACCCTGGGTTCACTGGATTTGGGCCCTGAGCGAGGCCTTTTCACAGGTTAGGGAACTTGTGCTCTTACCCTTGAGAAAGCTCCTGTGGGTCAGAAAGAACAAAGTCAAATTAATGAAACTCCCTGCACATACTGTTTTCATCCTTCCCTTCCAGATATATGAAGAGACTTGAGTCCTGAAACTACTTTCTACGTCATATATTCAGCAGGATAAGGAAAATGGATATGCTTTTCCCGAGATCCATCTGGATATAAAATAAAATGAAAATCAACAAAGACCTAAGGGTGCCTGAGCCTTAGTTTATCAACCAAACAAAAATGTTGAACAACTTATCTAAACTTTACATCATGGCCAAACAAAACTGCAGTTGAGGCCTGTTAGTTGACAGAATTGTGATATACAAATGTCTAAAGCCGCTGAGAGATACATCAAGGGCCGAAGAAAGAAAGGGGGTGAGAGAGGAGATTGGAGAGGTTGTCAGGAGACCCCAGTTCCAGCTCTACTTCTGTTATTGACTAGCTGTTAAAGTTGAGTTTATAGCATTTGACTCTCTGGGTCTTAGTTTTCTCCTCTGACGAACACTGACAAAAATATTTAGTGATAGTGAGACTAAATAAGACCATGAATCCAAAACGCACTTTATGAAATCTCACAGTTTTATTCTAAAACGTAGGATGCTAGTAGAACAAGATGTTGTATGTGCTTATGAGACCCCCCCCCACCACCAAAGATCCACATTGGATTCCAGCAGGTCCCACAGAAACTGCCAGGACCCTGAAAAGACTTCAAGGGAACCCATCCCCCAGGAAGGCTAGATCAGAATGCAATGGAAAGAATTTCTGCTCCCCAGAGCCTGCCAGGCCTTGGCCTCCTAAAGCGATCAGATGCTGGATTTGGAAGCAGCCTACCCGATAGAATTCTTCACACTTCTAATTACTTCATGATTTGTACACATTTTGGCCGTTGCTTCAAGGCTGTTTTATTAATTCACAGATTTTCACTATTTTTGCTTCTCTTTTTCTTGCCAATTAGCTGAGCTAGCTGCAACTCAAATCTGGGGAGCTTTACAGTGGGACCCAACCCTCCCTCAGCCCCAGCCCCCACTGCTCGGGAGCCTTACCTGAGGGGGAGCACCAGAAGTCACCACACGGGAAGATGTGGGAGCTTATTCTCGGTGACTGAATCTCTGCTTTGTCTGCTGTGAAAGAAGGCTCTGGGTCAGCTTGTGTGGTGTGCCTACCGCTGACATTCAGGCCTTGCAGGCTTACCCCACACCCTAATGATAGGTTCCTGCCCGAGTATAAATTGCTGAACATGGTGGTGGTCTAATGTGGCAAAAGGCCAAAAAAACAAAAAAATAGTTTATCTCCCCAGTGACCATTTCTTCTTCTCTCTCCCCTCAGCCCTAAATACAACTTCCCCTTCCCGTGTGCACAAAAACTCCAATCAGTTCCTAAGGCATCATTAACTCCCACCCTCAAACTCCGCCTCTTGCCAAAATCCATATAAACCCCAGCTCCTTTTGTCTCAGGTCAAAGGAGGAACCCTGTGAGATGTGCACTTCTCTCCATGACCTCAATAAAGGCCTCTTTTTCTTTTTTGCCTCTCTATTGCACTGGAAAACTTAACACCTAACACACCAGGGAGAAGACTGCCATTGCCCAAATTAATCCACTAACTGCATGAAGATTTTCTGATCAGGCGCCAAGAAATTAGGAGAGGACTCTATGCAATCAGTTCTCTGGACTGGCTTCTAAATACCATCTAAACTTGGCCTAATGAGACTCTGTGCCTAGAGCTGATTCCAGAGCAGGCAGTGAGAGGCCCTGATAAAGCATTGCTGCTAACTCTGAATAAATGCAGAATCTTGGGCCTCTTTACCTCTCTGCAGGGCCTGATGACATAGGTTCCACCCTTCTTGCCAGGTTACTGTGAGAAGAAATGTTGAACACTGTGAGC
>RJWT010051056.1:0-10759 GCA_004365215.1 Cuniculus paca
GTAGTTTATGATGGGTTGAGTTCCTTCTGTCTTTCCCATCACTTGATTGATCAATGTTTTTAACTTAAACCTCTCCAGTAGTTGTGTAAAAGTGTCACAGTGATTTTGATTTGCGTTTCTATTTATAATGGTAAGTTATATGAAGAATCTTTTTATACCCTTATTTACTATCTGTTTTCTTCTTTAGAGAAATGCCTCAAATCTTTGCCTTATTTTAATTGAGGTACATTCTTATATTGAGTTTTGGTTGGCATTTAGTGTTTTAACATGCTGGATGTAAGTCCTGTGCCAAATATATGATTTGTAAATATTTTCTTCTGGTCTGTAACTTGTCTTTCATCCATTTAACCCTCTTTGAAAGATCAGAATTTTTATTTTTTATGATGTTCAATTTATCAATTTTTTTCTTTTGTTGATCATGCTGTTGATGTATCAGAAAGAGAGCGAGTGAGAGAGAGAGAATAATATGAACTAGGATTCTTCTTGTTTTGCCCTTTATCAGGTTGATGAAACTCTCTTCTATTCCTAACTTACTAAGAATTTTTAATCAAAAAATAGATCTGGAATTTATCAAATGCTTTTTCTGCATTGATCGTGAGTTTTTAAAAATAGTAAATTATGATAATTGATATTTTTTTAGTACTGGGGATTAAACCAGAGTATCTGAACTGAGCTACATCTCCAGCACACTTTTATTTTTAACTTTGAGGCAGAGTCTTGCTAAGTCACCCAGTCCAGGCTCTAAATTGCAATTCTCCTGTCTCAGCTTTCCAGAGTGCTGAGATTACAGGTGTATGTTACCAGGCCTGGCTAATGATTGAGTTTGGAATGTCATGACAACCTAGCATTGCCTGGGATACACTGCATTGTCATAAACCAATATACTTTTATATTTTATTGGGTTTGATTTGGTAAAATTTATTAAGAATTTTGCATCAACATTTATGAGCAGCAAAGATCTATAGTTTATTCTTCTTTCTACATTTTTTGGTCTGGTTTGGTATTTTAAGTGTTGTTTGTCTCATAGTATAATTTGGGAAGGTATTCTCTGTTCTTTAATTTTCTAAAAAAATTTGTGCAAATTTATTATTTCTCTCTTAAATTTTGGTAGAATTATCCAGTTAAACCACGGGCCTGTAGTATTTTGTTGTAGTTGTTGTTAGAAGGTTTTTAAGTACAAAGTTAATTTTTTATTAGAGTAGAAATTCCAAGATTTTTTTTCATTCACAAACTTTGATACTTTATGTTTCACAGATTGTGCCCTTTTATCTAAGTTCTAGAATGTTCTTGAATAAACTTTTTCAAAATATTCCTTTATTTTTTAAATATCTGTATAATATGTTATGTTATCTTTCTCATTCCTGATATTGATAGTTATGTCTTCTTTTCCAGATTTGATAATCTGCCTAGGTTTATCAGTTTCATTTGACTTCTAAAAGAATTAGCCTTTGGTTTCATTGTTTTACTTTTGGAAATGCTTATTATGCATCTGATAAGATGATCATAGGAGTTTTTAAAAATTAGTATGGTAAATTATGGTAATTGGATTTTTTTAGTACTGAGGGTTGAACCAGAACCTTTGGAAAATTATTTGGTTCGCTATTTTTCACTTTACATTATTTCTTTTTCTTAATCTCAGTTTTATTTGCTCTTTGAGTTTCCTAAAGTGAAAGACTGAAATTACTGAGTTGAAACCATTTTTTTTTAAATGTAGGCCTTTTCAGTGCTATAATTTAACCTCTAAATACTGTTAGCTGCATCTTGCTTTTTTTATCATGTCATATTTTCATTTTCATTTCGTTCAATATACTTTCTACTCTTGATTTTCCTTTTGGCCCACAGACTGTTTAGCTTTTCATACCCTGCCCCCACTCCTAGTACTGTGATCAAACCTAGAGCCTTGTGAACATGAGGCAAGTGCTCCACGACTGTTGAGAAATGTACTATTTTGTTTCCAGACGTTTGGAAAACTTCATGTGGCTTTCTGTTATTAGCTTATAGTAATTTAATTTCATTGAGGTCAGACAGCAAAACTGAACCCTTTTAAATTTATTGAGATGCATTTTACAGCCCAGACTATAGTTATCTTTGTGTTCTATAAAAGAAGACTCATTCCACTTTTGTTGAGTGAAATATCCTGTACGTTTCAAGTAGGTTAAATTGATACATAGTTCTTTCTTTTTCATGATTTTGCTTTCTGTAGTTTTAGTTTCTCCTAGGATAAAAAGTATTAAATGGAGAATACCAGAAATAATCAATTCATAAGTTTTATGAATTGTGTGCTGTTCTGAATATCATGATAAACTCTGCCCTCCTTTATCCTACCCAGGCTGTGAATCATCTCTTTGTCCAGTGTATTCACAGTGTGTATGCTATCTGCCTATTGGTCGGTTAGTTGCCACCTTAGGTACTCACATCAACTATCATTGTATCTTAGTATCTGTGTTCAAGTAACTCTTATTTTATTTAATAATGGCCCCAAAGCATAAAAGTAATGGCACAAGGGAAGCACCAAGGCATAAAACATGAAAGGACAGGTTACCCTGGTTCTATGTAGCAATACTGCAGGGAATAAGGAAAAGCACATAGTATATGTAAGGTTCAGTACTATTCTTAGTTTCAGGCATGTACTGGGTATCTTGGACTGTGTCCCCTGCAGATTGGGTAGGGGAAGACTACTGTGTATGCTGACATACACGCACTGGTCAGTATTCTACTGTGTACATGAGGAAGACCCACCTCAAGTCTTTGGAATTCTTTGTAGCTCCCTGCTGTTGGTTTTCTGTCCAGTGGACTCTAAGTGCCTCAATCTTCCCACTCTCCAAGCTGCAGCTCTTCACCCAGTGAGACCACTGGGCTTCACCTGGGCTTTGTGCACCACAGCCTGGAAATTTTCTCCAGGTAGGAATCTGGGGCTGTAAAAGGGCTCACCTCATATGTCACATTGTTCTCAGATCACAGTCATGTATTGCTTGATGTCCAGTGTTTATAAACTGTGGTGTGATCCATTTTGTTTGTTTGTTTTGGCTCTTTCCAGGGGAAGCTAAGTCCCCTTAAGTAGAAGTCTCTCATTTACAGTTTACCAGATTATAAACCATTTTGTCCTGTTCAACATTAACATGATAGCCTTATTTATGCCCTTTAATTTATGAACTTCATGTAATTATAAATAAATTTTATTAAACACCAATATTGAGTAATCTATGAGATGGTGACATATAGATTATGAAGCTGTTTTACTTTGGTGTGACCTTGCAAAACACATGTGGTTATGTGGAAAGCAAGGCAGGATACAATTTAAATGCCTCATATTCTTCTCATAAAGGAGAAATCTGTATGAAGTCTATTTTGTACAAGAATATGATTTCCAGAATCAACTAGAAGTGAATAAACAGGATGTTTACCATTGCCATATTCATATAAAATTTAAATTTATCCTTTGAATTTCTTTTTCCCGTTAACACAAGCTAGTCATACTCACTTGTACTTCCCTTGCTCTTTTGCATATATTCTTATAGTGCGTTTTCCTGTGAATTCCATTCTGGTTTTACTCCCTTTCCCACCTGAATGACTTGACACTAAGTCGTTTCCTGGGTTTTGTTCTTCTTTTTCTTCTTATGCAGGTTTGTACCAGTAAATTCTCTTGTTAACTTCTTGGTTGTCTTTTTATTCCTTCTTGCCATTTCTTTTTCATTTGCTGCTGGCCTCTGTGCTAACCACCACCATGTCCCATGTTAAGTATAGTCTTTCAGTGTCCAAAATATCTCATTCTAATGATGATAAATTAAAAATTAAAGGAAAATCCTATTATTCAGTAAAGAGAATTTTTTTAGAATTCATAAAATTGATCGACTAATATAAATAGACTATCTTAGTCATCCTAGCTAACTTCAGCTATGATAGTTTAAGAGAATACCATATTGATTATGAAGGTGATGATAATGAAGCCATGCATTGTGAACTAATGGGTCAGCTGTGTACGGCCATCTTGAACTCAACCGTAGACTACAGTATTTCATCAGTCCCAATCGCCTTTCATTGTTTTAAAGTGAAATGAATATTTCACCTTCACAAATTCTTAATGCAGCAAATTCTGACAGACTGGTCTACTAGTAGTAGCATACATATATTATCAAATTCAGTAGACGTTACTAAATTCCCTTTATATAGAGACAATATTTAATGCTTTTCAGAGACCACTAAGAAGAGCAAAACCTAATCTTGCCTTCAAGGAATTTAATTCAATTTAATAGGGAAACAAAACATGTACATACAACATTGAGTAATGGCTATTTTGAAGGTAGTGGCTTAAACACTTACATGTATTATCATCTTTAATCCACCTACAGTACTATAAAGTATCTACTAACATTTTGTCCCCATTTCATATGAGATAGTTGAAGCATGAAAGAGGTTAAGAGCCCAGGTCAAAGTTACAGAGATGAAAACCCAGAGAGTTTTAGTTCTTTTGTTTTTTGTTTTTTTGTTTTTTTAAATAGAACTGTGGCATTATCAAGACCTAACTTCAGTGTGGATATTCTGGTAGCAGTGCTAGGGGTGGACAGAAATAAGAAATTGAATATACCAGTCATTCACATTGAAATAAATTATTAGTCCCAAAATGTATAGTGATGGTAGTAAAAATGGAAGGACACCATGTAAACATAAAGATATTATAGAGACAGAATTTACAGAATTTGGCAAATATTGTCAGTGTGCAATATCAGTAAAAATGGTGTATTTAGGAGCATGGAACAAGGACAACTTTGAGGTTTTAATATTGGTAGTGGGGAAAATAATAGTGTTATTTAAATATTGGTTAGCAGTAACTTCAATGGAGATGTTTAGAGAACTCCAAAAGCAACCTGGGCTATAGCATAGGAGTCCAGGTGATGGAGACAACCATAACTTGACATCCACAATAAAATTTACAGAACTGATTAATAAAATTTATGACTCTTCTAGCAAGTAAAATTATTTTTAAGTTTAGTGACTTTCAACCTACATCTCTTGCATTTGAACATTAATAGCAATTTTAGTTCAGTTGCATTGACTCTCACGGTGGTAGTTAACCTCACATCACTTCCCACCATGAGTTATATGTGTTTAGAAAGTCATACCAAAATGTAAGATTGTTAAAAGAATTGCTTTTAACAATCACACTTGAAAGAAACCTTGGGAGTTGCATTTGTCAAGCAGCTAGGAAAACCATTCATGCATACCGCATGTCCAAAGCTCCATTGGCAGCCCAAACATAAAGAACTGAAAGGTCATTCTTCTTCCTGCAGTGTGATGGTTTGTTGTCATATTTTGACACAACAGTACAATACTGAAAGGGTCTGACCTTCCTGCAACACCTAGGGACTCAAGTTTGGTCAGAATACCTGACACTGAGTGCATTTTTGTGCCTTTCCCCATCTTCAAAGATAACACATGCCTCAAACATGAGATGCTGTCTTCAATGCAGAAATAGTAAAGGATTTAAATGATTACTTTTTAGCTTTTTCTAGCCTTTCTTGTCCTTGTTATCAACAAACTGATAACCTATCTTACAACTATTAATGCTTTTAATTAAAAAAATTTTAATTAGTTTCTCAAAGTGACAAATGTGAATGAGGTTGTTAATAGCTAGCAAGAAAAACGCTAAACAAATGAGGTCTCTATGTTGTAATATGTTTTATAGTCTTTATCTTTGTGATAGAAACCAATTTATTGGAGTTCAAATGTTTGAGGATTGCCTCTAATGTGCAAGATTAATGCACATAGAAGTAAATCCTAGGTAACTTTGGAAGTAATTGCTTTGTAATTATGTCATGTGCTAAGAGGCTGAAGACTTAGATGGAGGCCAGAGTTCTGTCAAGACACTTTTCTGTCATGTATGATTGTGATGTTTTATGTTAGATTTCTATACTGTAAAGTAAAGCTTTTATTGGTTATCCATATTGTTTCTAATTCAGTATCACAGTTGTGTGAGGACAGAAAGTAAAAATGTTTACTATTAATGATTTTCTAAACTGTAAAAAGCAAAATTGCTTTTATAAAAATTATTTTTAATCTAAAGTAGCTATACAGAAAAATATTCTTGCCATTTCCAGAAATAGTCAATATAAAATATGTGCAATTGTATTTTGCAAGCATTTAGATTGTACTTTGCAAAGTGTGAAAAATTTTGTCTATTTGTCATAACATTGGGAAAAAAAGGTATTCAAGTATTTCAGTCAGATTGGCTCTAAATGTGGTAACTGCTAAAGGAAATTAAGATAGTTTGGTCCAGGGTAGGTATTTTAGTGGCATTACTAAAATTAGGACTAAAATTTTGAAGTACTTATTTGTTTTAATTCCTCACCTGCTTTGCATAATCACTAAACTTCACAGTAGCACCCTGAATATCATTGATTTTATTTAAATCATTTTTCTGTTTTCACCATGATTTCAAATGCTGTCATGTCCCAAAAAGCCAGTGCCCACAACCACAGTGCATGTTCAGTTTATTTCTACCTTACAGAAGACCGTAGCTCCAATTTCCTAATACTCCTCATTCAAATTAGACCTCTAAGTTTGTGTGCTATGAGAATTGATAGTCCCCATTCTGCTCTTCCTGTCTTATTTCTGGTGGCATATACTCCACTATGCCAAAACGTGGCCACTCTGCACACCTTACCTTTCAGGATTTTATGTACTTTTTAATTGACATTTATTTCCGACATTGTAGCTGTACTTCTCAATGTACAGTCTTTACACAGGAATAGTTGAAAATCTCTTTTCAGTTAACTATTACATGGGTTAATTTTACCTAACAATGACAGGTTTCCTGCTGAAACTTAAGTAGCCAGATCTTTTCTAACCATTCTTTAACAGTGTCTCCCCACACCTAGCAGAATCCCTCCTGACTACTTGAGTGTACAGCAGATCCACGTAAATTATACTACAGCCCACTTTAAGGCGTGTTTTTCTAATATAGGACACAGTCATTTAGCTGGCTTTGTTAGTGACAGTGTCTTTCCTCCAAATCCACCCACAGGTACAAAAGCAAGAATTAACCCAACTATATCTGATATTGTGGCATTTTATCTAAATCTTCTCCTCAGAATGTACACGACAAAGTTCTTTTCTTTCACCAGGTGCCTGGCCTTCTTTGTAAATTCTTAGTAAAATTTCTTTCATTGTAGTGAGAAAAAAATTCTATCAATTATTTTTAAAAGCAATAATTCATTATAGTTGATCATAAATGTCAGGAAGCAAAGACCCAGCTGAAGCATTTTGTCACTAATCATGCTGTTTTTCTTCTAATTAGTTAATTTACATTTTACAAATTAAGGGTAAAATTCAGACAGAAGATAACATCATAGCTTTAGCTGACCTATATTTGTATCTGCCAAATTTAAGTTAATTAGAAATGTAGATACTGTTAGTTTTATCTGTCAGAAAAGCTCATCCTTTAGCTAAAAAAAAAAAGGAAAAAGTAGACATACTTTTTCTCCCTCAACATTTATCATCTAAATAATAGTCTTGCCAAGATGGCAGCCTCATAATAAACTTTTCAGTGGAGTCATGGGTAATGAAGCTTGCTTGTGAAGGCAGCAGAAAATGTTGTCTGGCCAAATGCACGAATATGATGGCTAGAGAATCAGTGGACTTTCTCCGTCATCAATCTTTTTAGTAGCCTCTTATACATCTGAGTATTTTGATAGATGATCTAATAATTGAGTTATCTATCTTTCTAACTATCAGAGTTGCATAAAAATTATTCTCACATGCTACTGAATATTAAATATATTAGGCATTCAGTAAATTTTTCATAAAAAGGCCAAAAGGTGAAAGGTTTTTGTTAGTCTGTAAATACCTCTTAATATATTGAGTGTCAAAGCCTCAGAAATATTTAACTCTTAGCCCCTTCTAAGAACTGAGATGCAAGTGCAGTATATATTTAAAAAAGAGAATATACCAATCATAAGTGTTTTGGCACACGTCAGTGAAAAGTATTCCCTGGTGAATGTACAGGTACAGCTCAATAGTGTATAATGGAACAAATGCACTTGAACATATACTTGTTGGTTGTGTCCAATACCAGTGACATATTTCATATGACAGACATTTTCCATACAGGGAGCAGTAGATGACATAGGTGCTAAAAGTGACTCTGATTTTGTTGTGCCCATCATTTTGGGAGGAAGATGATCCTACCCAAATGAAAAACAAAGTTGCCCAAATACTCTTATTATATCCAAGTAGTTCTTTCTTCTGTGTGTGTGGGGTAGAGTTGGGGAGTTGGTCATACACCACACTATTAAAAGGTTATGTGCAAGATTACTTTGCTGGGATTGAAAGAGTGGCAGGGACAATTTGCCGTAAACAGATCACTTACAAGTGGGAACCTTCTTCATCACCATCCACTCTTCTTCAAGGTGACCTTCAAGAGATTATTTCCTAATGCGCAACAGTAAAATATACTATCCCTAGAAGAGAAAGCATTTGTTTGCAAATCTGAAGGATTACCAATCCTGTGCATCTTGAAAGGCACTCAAATGAGCAGGGCCTTGTAAATTGGATTTCTATTAGCTAGTCCCAATGATAGCTCTTCATCAGTGAAATGGAAGGAAGTGCTATCAACAGCCTCAGTTCTAGATACCTTTGCTTTTTTTTTTTTTTAACACCACATTTGTTATTGCTCTTGCTTATCCAAAATGGTAACGAATACAAAAGTCACTGGAATTAATTGCCTTTCAGACTTTAAATAGACCTTAAACTATGGAAAAAATTTAATGCTTTTCAATTTGAAAAAAAACTTGGAGTAAAAATCAAAGGCATAATGATCAGAAACAAATACAGTAAAAATGGCTCAAGCCTTGCTGTCTGTGTAGTTATCTGTTATTGATTTGAGCTCACAGTTGTGCTACTTATAAAAGTCTTAGGTAAGAGGTTTTTTCCCTCTTTATTTTCTGGATCAAAAATAATAATTTTAAGAATTGTACCAACTGTGGAAATTCCTCCATGAGTTATATCTAAGGAACCATTACTCTGGTAGTTTGATCTTTCTTTGCTTTAGGAATTTTTGTTTCTGTGACTTTTAGCTAGAAAGAACTGACACTAATTTTATTCTAAGAGTTATAACTGAGAATTTTTAATTCTTAGATATCTATTCGAGATTATACATTTAAAACTATTTGAAATGACCATATTCGAGAGGCTTGAGGGGAGGGAATAGTCTTTTCTTAATCAAAGTAGCAAACATCTGTGTTCTTTCTAGCCTGTCGTTTGATTAGCGTGGGCTCATCCATCACTGGTCTTTGATATCAACACCAAGAAGTCCTGTCTCTTTGTTTTAAATGATAAATATGCCTTTGTCATGAATACTCATAGGCAACCCAGGATTTACATCTGAATTGTCAAAGTGTAACTGTCCGGCTCCTGTGATGAGTGACATTATTAGTGAAATAAAGAAGTTTTTAATTTGTCATGGACAGGCCTTAGCTGGTGACATTAGGAGGATTGTGACACTAGAAAAAGTTGTTCTTTTCCTACTGTTTTTCTCAATTTGTCATTTATCAACAAGGAACAATCTATTGCAGGAGATTCTCTGTGGACATTTTTACTTTAATGCCTTTATATCATCTCTTTGCATTTTTTTATTTAGGTTTAATGGCTAGTAGTCCTTATCAAAACTAACGCTACTTGAAGTAGCAGACTTCTGCAAACAGCATCAAAATTTGTTCTGTCTCACTATTATTGTCAATGATGGCAATTCTTTAAACTTTAGCATTATTTCAAGGTCTGTGTCAGTTATATTTCCTATATAAATTTGTTTGGTATCTTTGTCCTCAAAATCCTCGGGAACATCTGCTTAAATGTATTTATGTATGTATTATTTGCATAAATGCATTGACCTACACATAGCTCCCTGCCCAATTTTGTATTAATCACCAAAACCCTCAGAGTGTCATGTTCAACTGTTATTATACTCTTCCAAGAAGTTAAGAGCATTAAAATGAAGGCTATTGTGAAGTCTTGATCTTCTCTTATCTAAAATGTGAAAGATGTCGGCCCTCATAGACTTTCCCTATATGTCAGCAAGTATTTTTATTCTTTTAAAATTTAATCTTATGAATGCTTATGTTTTATGTTGCTAATAAGTTGTTCGTTCAAATTTTATGTATAAAAACATTCCATGAAAGTTTAGCATTTTAACAACTAGAAACTTCAACAGAAATTGCATTAACTTTTACATGTTTGTCTTTAATTTCAAAACAACTATTTTAAAACTAAGTGGAATAAGAGACTTTATCTTCCCTTTTCAACTGAATTGATTGATTGGTTTAGTTATAATAATGTTTAACTTAAAATACAGGAAATTTATACTACATATCTTAGTTTAGTTATTTTACATCACTATAAAATTCACTAGAATTGTTTCATCAGTATTCAGTTGTATTTTATTGAGGGTTATAGTACTTATCCCACAAATGTATTGATACTGGATTTTCTTTGCTTTTACTACATCAAAACTAAAATTTAGCAGTCATTTGGGGAAAGTTATTTCTTTTTTTTTTTTTTTTTTTTTTGCGGCACCAGGGATTGAACTCACGACCTTGCACTTGCCGGGCAGGCGCTTAGACCACTGAGCTAGATACCCAGCCCTGTTTTTGAGACAGGGTCTCGCTATGCCATTCAGGCTGGCCTTGAGCTCACTTTGTAGCCCATGCTGGTCTCGAACTCACAACTATCCGCCTATCTCAGCCTCCCGAGTGCTGGGATTACAAGC
>RJWT010051057.1:0-10758 GCA_004365215.1 Cuniculus paca
GAGAGAGATAAAAATGATCATAGTCCCAGGAACAGTGGCAGAGGGGGATCATCAAGTGGGGCAGATAATTGAATGGAAGGGAAAAGTAGGAAGCCAAGGGCAGGAAAATAGCATGGCAGAGACAAGGCAGTGCATATTGGCCATAACCATTAATGTAGATGGTCTCAATTCACCAATAGAAAGAAATACATGCAGAGTGGATCAGGAGACAGGATCCATCAATATGCTTTATACAAGAAACACATTTAACTAGAAAGAAAATTCATAGACTGAAAGTCAAAGGAGAGAGAATAATGCTCTATGTGACAGGGAGTCAGAAAAAAATAGTAGGGGTAGCTTGCCCATCAACTGCAGAACAGATGAGAAAGACATGGCATTTTTATACATTGGAAACCTACTCAGCTATAAAGGAAGATAAGCTAGGTAAATGGATACAACTTGAGAGCATGCTCATGGATGAAATGGTTCAGAATCACATGGGTGAATATCATGTTGTTTCCATAGTTTTAAAAAATAAAGGAGTTAATGGGATCCAAAATGCACAGTACATATTCTGAAAGTGAAAGGAGAGGAATTGTCTAAAAAGGGAAGGCAGTGGCCATTGTTAATCTATCATTGTGATTTGAAACCCATTGCTTTCATTGTTCTGTTTAATTTGGTTTTATTACATTTTGTTTTGTTTAATTTTAATATATTTGATGGCATGGACAGCTAATTAAAAGATAACAAAATATATTATGATAGCCATTGTGGATTCTCTATTATCTTGTTTTGAAGCCCTGTATTGCTTTCATTGTTTTAATTGATTTGATTAATTTTACTATATTTTGTTTTGTTGGATGGTATTACATCTGAAGCTATAGGCAAGTAGTTTGAAGATAACAAGAGGCATTATGGTAACCAATGTTGTTTTACTATTATATTGTTTTGAAGTCCTATATTGCTTTCATTGCACTTTTTTTAAAATTGGTTTTATTCTGTTCTATTTCATTAGATTTTATTTATGCCTTATGGCATGGGCAGTTATCTTGATGATAGCAAGAGGTATTATGGTATCTATAATTGATTTGTATGTTTTGAAGCCCTGTTTTGCTTTCATTGTTTCATTTTGATTGATTTTACTGTATTTTGTTTTGATTGATTGCATTATGTCTGAAGGCAAAGGCAACTACTTTGAAGACAACAAGAGGCATTATGGTAACCAATATTGTTTTACTATTATATTGTTTTGAAGTCCTGTATTGCTTTCATTGTATTGTTCTTTTACTGGTTTTATTATGTTGTTTTTTTGATTGATTTTATTTATGCCTGATGGTGTGAGCAGTTATTGTCAAGTTAACAAGAGACATTATGGTAGCTATAATTGATTTTCTTTTATCTTGTTTTGAAGTCATGTACCATGATCATTGTTTTGTTTCAGTTGACTCTACTCTGTTTTATTTCATTTTGTTTTATTCTTTTCAAAATAAAATTTTAAAAAGGTATATATATTTTGATAGTATTATAGCCTAAACAATTAAACTTATGAAAAGTAATTTCACATAGTATTAAAACATTTCATGATATATTTGTGAACTATTTTAAAGTACATGGTGACAAACACTTAAATCAATAGCTTAGAAATTATTAATTTGCAGAATCCACTTTGGTGAATTCTATTACTGTTACCAGATGGTGCTGTGTCTGGTGATTCCAGGCTCTTTCTGTCCTCCCAAAGAATTAACCAGGATGACCAATGAATAAGTAAACACAACTTTTATTTAGAGTACACAAGGGAAAGAGAAGAGTGAACAAAAGAAAGTCGTAAGAGATACATCCTGCAAGTAGGATGGGTCACTGCAGAAAGGGGAGACAGAAGAACGAGATCACATAGGCTATGAAGTCAGTTGCTTCTGTCTTTTTTATACTCTCTCTGATCAATCCATCAGAACTTTCTCTGCCCATGCATCTTGGCTGTGATTCACAGGTCACATCCTGTTGTTTGGCTTCTGTCCTGGGTTAGGTTGCATTCTGTTTTCCAACCAGCCTTCCATGCCCTAATCTCCTGCCTCACTATTCAAATGACCATTTTCTTTGAGCAATTAAATTGTGATTGTATCAGGCAATATGATAGGTACTGGTTTTGTGGTGATGAATAAGTTAAACCTGGTCTCTGACAGAAGTACTGCTTTGGAACATATTATTAATGACATTAAAGGAACATAAGTAGACAAGAGTAAAACTTACTATGTTGAAATATTCTGTTAATCTAGAATAAATATGTGTGAATGAATGAAGAAATGAAAACATTTCAAATCTTTATGTAACCTTGTGAGTACTCCAATTCTTTTCGTAAACATAAATCTGTGGAAGTGTCTCCTATAAAACCTTTCATCATATAAATCACAATCAAACTGATCTAGATACCACCACATACAGGATCACTGCATATGATAATGAACACTGAAGTACCTTATTTAAGGTGTCAAAAATGATAAAGATTAAAGAAAAGTTTTACATATGTTATCAAGCTTGTATTAAAACAGCAATTACTTCAATCAACTACAATGAATTGTATTTGTCTATCAATAAACAAATTTATTAAGGAATATATTCTGTTGAAAACACATTGTTTTTTTCTTCATATTTTTCTATGTCACTTGTAGATATATTTAAATAATTTGGAATTCTCGATCTTTCTGCTGATTAATATGTAGATTCTATTTAAAAATCTGGTTGCAATTCTGCACATTTAAGTTCCTTTTTACTGACTAGTAGCAAAGAAACAATGTTTCTTTGTTCTAAAGTATGTAGTGCACTTATTTTATAATACATCATTACCATGATCTTTACCCATAATATTATATTATATTGCAAAGTTAATTGTGATTTCCCACATCTATAATTCATAGAGTAATTTATTAGGTGCTCTGCTAACCAGTATTTTGCAGCTACACTTTTAGCCTTTGGACCCAAATATATTTAATATAATTAACAGTCCAATATATTCAGGTTTTCAGTCATAATATCTTCAAATTTAATTTGAACCATATTAAATTGATCATGGTTTACAAACAGGATTCCCATTAACAGTGTTATGTTCATTTGTCTCAATTCTGATAGCCAAAAGATTGAGTGAGGTTTGTATGACATGTCTTAAAAAATATATTCCCATTATATAGAATAGAAACACAGTCATCATGGAAAATGGGTAAATAGTTCTAATTATAAATAGTACATCTAATACGTCTCAATCTATAAATTGTGCTAACAAGTTTTCTTTAGAACCACTTATGTTAATTCATAAAATATGTATGCCTTTGGAACTGAAATATAGATAGCATGTTTTGAGTTTTTAAAAGTCTTAGTGTGAAAAGATATTCAACTATAAAGTAGAAATAAACATTAATTATATCTGCAAAATGTATTATAACTTAAGCATATTTATTGATGCACATTATATCCTAATACAACCATTGTTTATTTTTGGTTTTGGTTTTCAAATTAAAGTAAGATTTTGCTTACAGACATTTTTATTGCTATTTAATATTATTAAAACTTATAGTAATCTTAGAAACATAGAGCCTGTAATGCACAAAATTTTGCTTAAATGTTTAGAAAATAACTAGGAAAAAAACGTCATAGTACCAAGCACACATAGTTAGATATTTTTCTGGAAAAGATTCTTAAGTCTCATATTCAATGCCAAGAAATGAACTGATGATTTCCTACTTTGTATGTTGACTTTTGTGCTGATGCCTACTAACCAATGCAGAACCTATTACCCAATAACTCTTCTTCCCAAGGAGAATAAACACAATTTTACAGAATTTTGTTCCTTGTTTTATATACAAAGAGTTAAGTTCCGAGACTGTAACCTAAATTGTGTTTTGTGAGTGTATGTGCGTGTGTGTGGGCTTTTCCAGAACATTTTCTGTAATTTAGCAACTGCTTTTAATATGCTTTCCATCACTCTGTATTTTACATTACCTCATGTGTTGATGCATGAAGCAGGGGATACTCTAGCCCTCTATCCTAAAGTGTCTCAGTGGGAGGGATAGAAAAGAAGGAAAAAGCACTTACCTTTTATAAAATTTCAATATTTGCAAGTATTGTACTTTTCATTCTCAAAATGTAATTGGGTTCCTTAAGGGATTTGGCACATTTTCAAAAGGCAATAAAAATTCATTAATGCAGTAGACTACTCAGGAATGGCATTTATTGAAAAAATTTGTTTCCTGCCTCACTGCTAGAATGCACAAACCCTTGCTTGGAAGACATGTCTGTGATACTTCAGCATGTAATGGAGGCCCTCATGTTTCAGATTTGAAAGTACACAGATGGATGCAATAGGAAACATTCAAGCAAAAAACGGAATGAAATGAGATCACGTATTTTCTAGTATTACTGTTAAGTGACGTTCACAGGACACTTAACAGTTATATGTAATATTCAGGTATGTAGACTCATTCTGTGGGTTGTCATCCAATTTCTTCTTTTTCTAAAAACATAGACTTGGAATAGACAAGAACCTCATTTGATTCCATTACAGAGGTCCTGTTATAACCATTTTATTTTGTTTTTCTTTTCAGTAATTGATGTAAGTTGAAAATACTGAAGAGCCAACATGGGGTTGGTAATTGCCCAAAAATCTGATTTTGATTGATGAGGAACCTGTTTTGTTTTTCTTTTTACAGCTGACTTTCCATCACTTGTTTATTCATTGCTGGGTACTTTCAACCACATCCCTTCTTTCTCATTAAGTGTTAGCTACCCTCTTATGGTCATAATGTGTCTGGAGGTTTTCACTTGACTGTAGGAAATTTCTATTTCAGCGTACAGGGCCACTTTATTATCTTGTCGTTTTTCTAGCACTATTGTTATATAGCCAGCTAAATTAGATAGGAATTAACACGTGGTCAGAAAATCACTGGGCCCTCAAAGAAGTCAGCACAAAACTGAAGATCAGAATTGTGGCTAATGGTGAATCTGAACAGAGCCAGACCTCAACAGCCAGGCTCGAGAGATAAACAGCCATTTGAGATGATAGTCTGAGTTGCACCAGTACTAACACTAGCAGTAGTGCTAGAAACAGTGTGATCTCATTTAGTTCCACAATTTTTGCTTGAGTGTTCCCTATTGAATTCACATGTATACTTTCAAATCTGAAACATGAGGAACTCCGCTGCATACTGAAATACCACATCTTCAGGAACAAATTTTGTGCACTCTTAACTAGGCAGGAAGTAGGTTTTTTTTCAATGAATGCCATTTTTGGCTACAGTGGGCCCAAATAGGCATCAGATGCATAGGTTGATTGTAGTTTGACCCACATTGTACCCACGTTGTGATTTTGCTGCATAAATTACCCCTGGAAAAGGACCTTGGTGGCCATCAAGTCCTTCTAGTAGAAGAAAAAGAGCAAAAAGTGGTGCATTTTCAAGCTGAAATGATTAAGTCTGACGGGAAAATAACTGGCAGACAAAGTTCATGCATTTAGAGTGTCTCTAAACAAATGGGACCTTGAGAAGAAATAAACTTTGTAGAAAGCCTTTGTAGAATGCACGCATGAATGGAGGAGGGTGAAGAAAAGCATATTCTTCTGTTAGGGCTAAATAGAACATAGTAACTGCATAAGCACAAGGTCATTTACATAGAATCTTTAAACAGGAACATCTGTTTCTCAAAACACCCCAAAGTAAAGAAGAGACAATATTATGAAGAAACCAAACTTAAATTGTGAAGGAGACCAGAGAACTGCCTAATTAGGCATAATCCTAATTGTGCGTCATCAGTACTTAACCAATGGAGAGGAGGGAAAAGGAGTTAAAATTGTTTGCTGTGACAGTGCTAGGTGTGGCTATCCATCAGGCATCTGGTTTTGCAAGTTCTGAATGAGCAGTTTCATTTTTTCTGTACTTTCTAGCCTCTGAAGTTCATTCTTTAGGTCTGAACAAGTGAGCACATCTCTCAGATTAAAACTCCAGGAGCTATTCTTCTCCATATTTCCAATAAAATTCTCCTTATTTTCTCTTTTTGTTCATGGGTTGACTTTTCAATGTTAGGAGACCACAAACTTGGTATGTGTGACACCTAACAAGTTAGAAGGTATATGTTTCCTATATGAGTATCACTGTGTTTCTCTGCATATAAGATTGGAAAATAAATTGGAGGAAGGAAAGAAAACAGTGAGGAAGGATGGATGGAAGGAAAGGAAGGAAGGAGAGAAGAAGGGAACCAGGGAGGAAGGGAGGGAGGCAGGGAGGGAAAATGAGAAGAAGCGGTAAGAAAGGGAGAAGAAGAGAGGAGAATGAAGAGAAGAAAATGAAAGGGGGAAAGAAAGAAAAATGATAGAATGAAGTAAGGGCAAGGAAGAGCAAATAATGATAGGGAAAATTTTGGAACTTTCCAGAATTCACGGATGGGTATACAAGATTAAATTGACATATTGACACACAATGTAATCAACTTTCTTCCTGTCTTCCTCCTTCTTCCTTTCCTGTTTTCTTGCCTCCTTTCCTTCTTCCTTTCCTTCCTGATGGGCTATGTTCCTCTTTGTTGCTCAGGAAGACTGGTTTGTGATCCTCACACCTCAGCTGAAGGTGAGCACCTAGGATTACAAATTTGGCACCACCATCATGGGCTGCAATGCAAGTTTTCTATCTTGCAAAGAGAAACCACTGATTAGCCAGCTACTGGATACACTAAAATAAATCCTGCTGCCTCTACTGAAAACAAGAAGCATGATTCTTGCCATGTGTAAACAAAATTGGGTCAATTTTTAAATTACTGTCAAACTGATAGTAGTTCATGTAAAGTACCATTAAAACCATGCATTAAAAATTCAAGTAAGAGTAACTAAGTCTCCACAATAGTTCTACAGTACTTAGAGTTTTTTTTCACTCCTTCACTTTTTCTTCTCTGTTTTTATTAGTATATGTTCAGAGTACATGATGATTGCATTAACTTTGAGAAGCTGGTACACATACATAACACCTCTTATTTATTTCCTTTTTCTCTACCCTCCCTTGCCCATCACTCCATCTCTTGGTGTCCTTCATTAAGGCAAAAGTTCTATCTCCCCCTTTCCCATTGTCCTTTATTTTGCTCTACAATCTATTTACATTTTAGGTTTCTCACACAAGATAAGTCATGTCAGAAATCAGATAGCTGAATGACTCTCTATTGTTTTGCATTCTCTGTTCTGTTCTATTCATTCACAAGTGTGTTTCTGTGCCTGTAACAAGCTGGATTTTATTTATTTATTTACTGATTGATCATTGTAGTTTTGCAGTATAACTTCAAATCCAGGATTGTTATGTCTCCTGCTTTGCTCTTGTTGCTCAGGATTGCTTTTGCTATTCCTGGTTGCATATTAATTTTAGAACATTTTTCTCTAGTTCTGTCAGAAATGCTGTCCTTATTTTGCTTGGAACTTCATTAAATCTGTATATCAGTTTTGGAAGTATGGCCATTTTAATAATATTGGTTCTGCCTATTCAAGAACAATGTATATCTTTTCATTTCCTACTGTCTTTTTCTATGTCCTTAAGAAAACAATAACATTCACAATAGCATCAAGAAAAATCACTTAGGCATTAACCTAAGCAAGAAAACATAAAACCTCTAAAATGAAAAGTACAGTACCCATTCACTCTTTACTCATATGTACTGTGTGTACTCACATCCTCAAGGAATGAAACAAACCTTTCCTTGCATCTCTTTAAATCACTGCACCTGAAACTGTGACTCTAGAAGAATTAAAGGAAGTATCTGGTGTAGGATCTGATCCAAGCCTGTTACCATGAGTGAAACAGATTCTTCTTTGTAGACAAACTTCTTTACTGAACTTTTTTGTAAAATAAAAATGAGAATCTTAAAGATGTCAATTTATTTTGTAGAGCTTGAAAAGTATAAATTTCCCTGAAAAGCAAATGTGGAATATTATGTAGTACATTAAAAATCATGAAACAACATACTTTCTTCTTCTTGCCTTAAGAATCACTGCAACTCTTTTGCCAAAATACACAAAGTTATGCCCATATATGTAAAAATAATTGGTCAGGAAGTCAAGAAACCAGAAATTGTAATATTAACTCTAACTCTAATTTATTGTGTGATCTTAACCATGTAAAGCTAATCTTGTAATTCTTGGTTTTTCCACCAGTAATGGAGTTTGAATGCAAGTTCTCTAACATTCTGATTTAGCCATATAAAGCTTTATTTTCTGTACACTTACCATATGATTAGACTAGTCCTTGTACATATCACTTGTTCTTACTTTTATTTTTAAAATTTTAATTTTTTAAAGTGTATGCTTGCAGTATATAATAATTATATTCACAGGGGATGTAGCTCAGTGGCCTAAGCACCTGCCTGGCAAGTATGAGGTCATGAGTTCAATTCCTGGTGCCAAAAAAAAAAATTATATTCATTGTAAGGAATTGGAACGTGAATATAACACATCTCTTCCCTCTACCCTCCTTTTATTTTGCCAGCGTCAGATTCATTTTTTGATCTTATATGTCCTTATAAATTTATCATATATACAGATTAACAGCCACACTAATAAACCAAAAACATAAAAAATGAACATACTAAATCAACCTGTCCTTACTTTTAAGCATTTGTATGCAGTATTTTCTTTTCTCTTTGCTTTCCACTTGTTTACCTATCAGATAGTCTTCTGGGGATTTATAAAATCTGGATTATTCTGCCATGTCTGTGTAATGATTCTTTTAAAGTTAAATGATTTCTAAAATTTCACGTGGAAATTAAGCAAATTATCTCGAGCCCTGCCTCCTCAAGTCTTCACTTGGAACTCATCACATCATTAACCGGACTTTGCCTTTATATGGTTGTAAATCTAATGAGTGGCACCAATTTTTAATTTAAAAAAAAACTGCTTAGAGGGAATGTATTCTACAGGCAACCATTCTAACAAATTTGAAAATTAAACTTTAATTAATATTTCAGATAAAATGGTGGAAATAACATATCTAATTATTTTTTTTTATGAGCTCCTTTCCTACTCACCACCTGAATTCCAAGTATCTATCACGAGATCTCTCCTTTACACGTATATTTATGTTTTTTCTTTATATTATAATGTCAGTTTTGTCTTTCAAATTCTTCTGTAAACCTAAGACAGCCTCTAATTTTTCTATGAACTTGTTTTTCTCTTCCTCCTTGTCAAATAAGTTAGTGAAATTAAGTAACAATTACTGTAACAAAGTGAAATTAGCAAGCAGTAACAAATAGGATTGAAGTGCATATTTCTGAAAAGAAGCAGCCCAAAATTAAGTAGACAATGAATATTAGATGTTGGGAGCCTTGAAGCTGGAAACTGAACACATGTGCAGGCCTGCAGGTCTGTGGCATGGCCAGGGCATCGCCACACAGCCAAGTCAAGAACAAAGAGATGCCTCAAAGGACAAGATAAGACCACAGCCATGGACACCTGGATCCAACCCCAATTAACAAGGTAGAGACTGTAGCTGCAGGCATTTCACTCCTGTAGTGAAGGTCAACCTGGAGATTTTCTCCTAAGACACTTCTCCTAAATTAACTTAAGGTAGTTCTCCTAAATTAACATAGTCTGTTACTTGGAAAAGTCCTTGAACCACTCCCAAGATCCTGCTCAGTTTCCTGCATTTTCCACTGTAATCCCTTCCTTGTTTGAAAACTAAATAAATACGGGCCACCCAGAGACATTCCTTGTCTCAACCCCCAGAGTCTCAAACTCTGTTAGAGGGTTTTGACCCTCCCGGAGCCCTAAAAATCGTATCACTTGTCTCATTTATTTAAGACTTGGCCTGTACACTCCTTTGGGAGACTGGGGATCTTGGCCAGGTCCCCAGTACAGGGTGACCATGATTCCTTAGCCCTCACTTGACATTTCTCATTTTGAAGCAGGTGCTCTAAATTCATCCTATTCCTGCTGAGAGCAAGAAGGAAATTTAAAGAGATCAATCTGTAAATTGCAAGATTTATTTGTTCCTACATTGCTGAAGCCAAAACATGGCTCTACCAGGTGGCAAAACAATATGGCATATATTTTTCTAGCTGAAAATCCCAGTGGTCAGTGAAATCTAGAGCAGGGGAGTCTATAACTCAGTAAAAGAAATGTGCAGTGGATACT
The DNA here is from genome assembly GCA_004365215.1 of Cuniculus paca. Taxonomy (NCBI): domain Eukaryota; kingdom Metazoa; phylum Chordata; class Mammalia; order Rodentia; family Cuniculidae; genus Cuniculus; species Cuniculus paca. Next base: position 10,121 of record RJWT010051057.1, read on the forward strand.
TGCGTACAATTTATTTTTCTGCCATATTTAATTAGTTCATTAGAGACTATTCATTTCCCACTCCCTCCAAATTATAGTATGAGTTTCAACTTCTAAACTAGATCTTTTGATGGAAGTATTAAAGCATTTTTATTAAATCTCACAATTTTCTATTAAGAACATGGGTAACATATGGCCAAAGGTGATAACAACTTTTATGTTTTATTTTTCTTAATTTCATAAGTATTTGACGCTGGGATTTATACTTACTTCTTAAAGCACTTCTATTATTTTGAATTTAAGTAATAATTTCCTGTACAAAGATTCTCTTCATAAATTAATTTTTTTGTTTTCAGTGTTTTTCAGAAATAAATCTTTAGAAATCAAAATGTTACCTGAGATATAGACTTAATGTAGAAAGGTTAAATTAACTCGTACCATCAAATAATTCTGTATCTGTTTAAAGCTAATTTATTTAAAAGCAGGCAATTGTGGAATCTAATTATTTTACCTGGTTATTCAAATATCTAACTCAAGAATAACTTGGATATGTTAAATCCTGATCATAAACAAGTTAAATAGAATAAAGCACATCGCATATGTAGTATAGATCTATGGAGCTGACTCCAGTGCTAATAATGACCTTTAGTTTTCATACC
>RJWT010051058.1:0-10760 GCA_004365215.1 Cuniculus paca
GAATTCTGCTTTTTCTGTGGTTATAAAATGTCCATTATTTTCAATGTCTATTTATATTGTTACTGTTAAATAATTAATGTATTGGCTTTATCTATGTTGTCTTTGCCATTCCTGTTTGTATTTCAGGCATTCTATATAAGGTTCAAATGTCTTACAACCGAAATGAATTATTTTTTAGATTAATCAGCAAAAATTATTTTTATTAAATTCCAGTCTTATTCCTACATATCCTTGTCTGAAAATGTAGCCTTTCTGTTTATCTGGGTATAGACACTTAATTGATCTTTTCTTTCTCAATATGTTGATAATATCAGTGTCTTTGTGGTTTGTTTTGCCTGTTTAGTCTGCCATTAATCTAAATGGCAGTTTTTAAAAATAATTTGCTTTACCTGTTATTACCTTTAAGGTTCTCTGTTTTCTTTCTTCTTCTATTTAAAGTATCAATTAACCTGTGAATTTGTTTTATTTTACTTCTCATGAGATATTTTATATTACTGAATCCGATCTGTCATATTTTTATTATGTAAATAAAATTCTCCAAGATTATCATTTTCACTATTACCTCTGCCTCATCCCCATTCTCCTTCAATTTTAAAACCTTGTATTAGTCATACATTAATTTTAAACATATATATATATATATATATGTATATGTATTCTTTTCATTTGTTCTATCTACTTTTATTTTCTGTTTAATTATGAATAGTTTTCTTGGATTAATACTCAGATTCACCAAGATTTTTTTGTCAGCTCTATCCCATTCAATAACATTTTGACTATTATTACTGTATTTCTTTAATATTCAGAGTTCTCTTTTATTTAAATGTACTTGTATTTTTGTGGTCTCCTGATCTTGGATTCTAAGTTTTTGATTAATTAAGTTTAATAATTTTGAATCCATTATCTATATCTGATAGTCCTACTGTCTTTAACTCTTAAGTATTTCCTACTAGTAGCTTGTGAGTCAGATGGTTCACTCATGTTGAACTCCAGTTTGCATATATACTCCAGTTTTGCATATATTTATGTTGTGTTCAATTCTGTTAGTAGATGTAGTGGGAGAAAATCTTTGATGAGAGTTTAATTGCAGAAAACCTTTGGGAGTTTTGAAGAGAGCATGTTTCTCAAGAGAGATTTTTTTTTTCCCTGTGTGTGCTTTTCAGGTGCTGCAAGTACCTGGGCAACTCAAACAGTACTCACTGCTGACTTCTTGAAGTACGAATCCCAGAGCGTACTTGAAATTCAAGCCTCAAGCCCACTGTATTTATGAATTTCCAAGAGATTTTTACCTTTTATGACCAGCGCCTAACCCAAAACCACCAAAAACTCTGTGTGATCGTCCATAAGAGGGACTATTAGAGGGAATTTTTTTTTCCATTTCACTCTTTCATTGAGTTCTCACTCAAAGTATATGTGTGATTGTTGGTGCCATTACATGGGTGTGGGTTTACTGAAGCCTCTTGGTTGCCAAAATTAGAATTCGTCAGCTTGTTACATCACATCTTCAGTTCAAGGGCATAGTCATGTGTTTGTCTCTGAAGATTTTTCTCTACACTTTTCTAGACAGTTATTTCTTTACTAACAGATCACACACACACACGCACACACACACACACACACACACACTTGGTTTTGAGAGATGGCTTATAGGTTTCACCATGGCTTCTTTGCTGAATGGGTAAACTAAATAAAAGAGTAAGGCTTACTTGCTTGGTTGAGGGATTCCAGCTGCCTTTCTAGAGTGAGTAGATAAGATTTTACTGCTTTGGAACATCCACTTCCTGAATTAGTGCTTTATTGCAAGGAAATTAATCCTGATTTTAGGGATCCTTTTCTAGTCCCTAAAAGAAGACCATATATAAAACGACATTACATCCCACATCCATAAATAAAGCAATATCTGTGATTGCGTTCATTTAAAAAGTCTTGGATTCTCCGGATAGTCTGTAAATGTTCTGGTCAAATAAAATCACTGTATTAACTTGTAAAAAGGCCCATATAACAAATAAGACATACCTAACTCCCCAACTAACATTTGAGTAATAGAAAGGAGCTGAACTGTAAAATAATCTTCTTGGTCTAAATTTCTTCCTCGTGTGTAGATTTTTTGCCCTACATGGCTCGTTCTGATTCATACACCTTGAATAAAACTTTTAAAAGTTATTTACCTTTCTGATGTTAGTGAATAGAGTAGTGGGTTTTACAAACCACACTTCTTTTAAAACAAATCAAATGTGCATTATTTGCTGAGTTTAGAAGTTATCAGGTACAGTATCTTCCTGCCTATATGGAGTCTTTTTTATTAAGTTACATTAGCCAGTTTACCATATATTTTTCCATTTGAGAAGTCTAATAATTTTATTCAATGTGGCCCTTCCATTTACAACAAAATATCTAGGCTTTCATAAAAGGTTTTTTCCATAAATTTGTTAAGGACCATTTGTAAATGCATGGCTTAGTTTATGTCGGAAGGAGTTATGCAACCAGTTGACCTTCTGGGTTATGGCAGTGTGAAAATACTTAAGTTATGGAGGAATATGAAAAAGAGAAACTTAATTTATTTTTCTTCTGTGTATTAATAGAAGCAGATATTTTTCATCTAACCTTATAGCCTTTGATTTCAGGTGCAAGTATCTAGAAATCAAGGGAGAACATGAATTACATACTGAAGTATGAACTTTTTACCAAGATAAACTCTGAGAAAAATCATCCATTTATTCATTTTAGATATATGTATGTGTCAGACAGATGAGGTATAAAATGTACAATATGAATAAACCCACTTTTTCTCTGAAGAAACTCATGGTTTCATAAGAGAATTTATGAACACATATTATGCCTGTCTGCCTGTTTATCTATCTATCTATCTATCTATCTATCTATCTATCTATCTATCTGTCTACATATACACATTTATCCAAAGTAATCAGAGGAAGACTCACAGATGATTGAGCTTAATGGAATATATTTATTAGTTAAAGAAGGGAGAAAAAAGCATTCTAAGCAGAGGGAACATATTAAAGTATGTGTTATACAGAAATCAAAATGATATTCTGAGAAACTTTAGTTAGTAGCTTGGAATTTCTGAACTGTAGGGTTAAAAAGAGAAAATGATGACAGTATAAAATAGGACAGGCAATGGATCAAACCATAAAGGGATCTTGTAGAATATGCTACAAAGCTATAAATTTAATCTTGGTACTAATAGAGCTATTAAATAATATCAAGTGAAATCATATAATATTACTCGAACATATTATTCTTGTCTCTCACTGTCTCAGGTACAGTATCTACTTCAAAGAACAGTATTAGACTTTGTCAGTGATTAGAACTTCAAAGTTTTAATTTCATGTATCCTGTTCTTACCACACTTTCAAAAATGATAACTCACCATTAGTATGGAAATATCTCAGTACTACTACGACCTTTTAATTCATTGGTGCCATTATCATTCAATTGTCCCTTAACTGTTCATCTTCTCTTCTTTTCCTAACCAGGATGAATTTAATGGTCAATCACGATTATGCCTCCTTTGGGTATAATTACACACACGCGCGCGCGCACACACACACTCACACCTTTCTTACCTGCAGTAGTTTTCCAAGTCTTCAGCTTTGATTAAATTTGACTCTCTTATCTCATTTCGTGCCTGTATTATTGTGTGACCAAAGAAAACACCATTGCGCTGACTGCTCTAAAACTCCATTCATGAACGTGCAGCCCAAGTATGTCTCTTCAAATTTCACTGCATGCCCAGAGGATATTTTTTTAAGGAGATGATTTCCTACTTTATATTTTCATAGTTCAGTGTCTCCATCCTCATCCTCACTCTCAGCTTAGTATCTATTTCACTATAGCAATCAAAAGAGACTGTCCACAGAGTCCCCAACTACTCCTTTTCTACTTGTTGTTCTTACCCACAGCGTTCTCTTGTTTTTCTGCAGATTATCATGGATTGCATTTTTCTGATACTATCTAAAATCAATATTTCCACATCTCTTTTCAGTCTCGCCCCACTTCTTTGTTCCATTACATAACTAACTCTTTCAATCCAATTTCTCTTTTTTTTTTCCTATTTTTTCTGAAACATACTTCTGCAAAATCAAAATTCTCTTAACCTCACCATGAAAATTGCTCTTAGGAGTCATAGATGACTTCTATGTGGGAAACATTCTTTTTGGTGCAAATTGTAATCATCCTGTCTGAATTATCAGCAGCGTTGAAATGACAATTGCTCCTTTTGCCTTAATGCACCATATTCCCCACAGATTACTAAAAGCACATGTCTTTATGTTTCTCCACTGCACTCACCATTCCTTCTCGGTCTTCTTTATAGGTGAACTGAAGAATAAAACATTTTTTTTCACAAAAGAATTAACTTCATTTTTGTTTCATGGAAATAAACTATTCAGAGTTTTAAAATAATGATATAGGATGTTTAATTTTATGAATCAGTTCATTTAAAGGAAATCCACATAGTTGATAAATCATTATTTCTGAATGTGTCTGGGAGAGTGTTGTGAGAAGAGATTAAAATTTGATTACTGAAAAAAAAAATTGATTACTGAGCAAACTGAGTTAAAAAGATCTGCCCTCACCACTGTGCAAAACCATCATCCAACCCTTTAAAGATCCATTACAATTTTATGGGACTGCTGTTACATATGTATCTGTCATGACTGAACCATTGTGTGGTGCATGAAAGTAAAAAATATAGAGGAAAGGTGATTTTTTTTCCCTCTTTTTGCTTGAGCTGAGACACTCATCTTCTCTTGTGCTTAAACATCTATACATTGGGTTTCCAGGTTCTTAAATCTTTAGACTTCGAGATTTAAATTAGTGCCCCTCTCTATGATGGAACTTTTAACTTGGACTGAATCACACAACTAGCTTTCTTTGGTCTTCAAGTTGCAAACATTGTATCTTGGGATTCTTTGGCCTCCATAATTGTGTGAAACAATTTCACATTGGTTCTGCTTCCCTGGAGATTTCTAATACAGGAAGTAAAGAAAACAATGTTTTTGACAATGTTCTTGAGCATACAGATAGGACTGAGTTCCAGCAAAGAGCGAGCTTCATTTTGGATAAGATCATAGTAAAGTCAGGGAAGCTGACATCTAGGGGAATAGATTCTGTAGGTGCAGCCTACTGAAGGCACTACATGTGGTGGTGACACTGGTAAATTCTGTATATGATTGCTCCATTTTCTTTGTAAATTATGAATAAAGTCATTAACCTAATCTGTGGTTGGAAGGATATAAGAGAAGACTTGTGGATATGAGCAGACACATAAACTAATAAATCAGTGTGTTGATCAAAACTAGAAGAATTCGCAAATTCACTGAGAGTCCTCCATCTAGAGAGTCCAGAGCTATGTAAATGATATAATTCCAATACATAAGAGATAAAAAGTTGTTATTATTACTTATAGAATCAGGGACTCTTGGTAAAAAAGGGAGTTCACCAGCTAGATGTTGATGGTGGTAGGATACTGGGAGAAGTGGCAGGGTGACACAAGGAGAGGATTTATGTGTTATATAGGGAAGGGCTACATTTTCTATTTTTTCTTTTTGTATTGTATGCTGGTACATTTTAGGTATACATAATGATCACATCATCATAGGGGATTTGTAACTGCTCATGATATATCTTGATTATTCTTTTTTTCCTGTGGCCTCATGGTCCTCTTTCCCTCCTTATTTACAAAAGTTTTGTTTCTATTTTTTCCGTGTTTTCCTGTTTTTTCTTTTCTTTTTCTTCCTTTCCCCCTTCCCATTTGAATATTTTCCTCCTATTTCACAATATCTATTATACATTTTGGTCCTTATTTACACTTTCAGTTTTTCTTTTTTTGTGGCACCGGGGATTGAACTCATGACCTCGCGCTTGCCAGGCAGACGCTTAGGCCACTGAGCTAGATCCCCGGCCCCTACACTTTCAGTTTTTCACACAAGAGAAACAATGTGATATTTACACATGTGGTCTCAATTTGCATACATTTACATACCAATGTCTTAAATTTATCGTTCTTTATGATTGAGTGGTATTCCATTGTAGTAGCAAAAACACACAGCTTTATTCATTCATCAGTTGATGGACAGTTGGGCTATTTCCAAGATTTAACTTTCCAAACTGTGCACTATAAACATGGGTGGGCATATATCACTGTGGTATGATGTTTTATATTCTTTGGGGAAGATACCAAGAAGGGAAATAACTGGGTCAAATGGGAACCTCTAGTTTTAGACTTTTGACGAATCTCCACTCTGATTTCCACAGTGGTTGCACTACTCTACACTTAGACTGACAGTGGAGAAGGGTTACTTTGTCTCCACAGCCTTGCTGGCATTTGTTGTTGGTTGATTTCTTGATGATAGTCATTCTGGAGTGAGATGGAATTTCAGCATTGTTTAAATCTGCATCTCTAAACTATAAGTGATATTGAACATTTTTTCATATATTCATTTGTCCTTTGAACTTCTGAGAAGTGTCTGTTCATTTCAGAAGTCCATTTATGGATTGGGTCTTTAAATTTAGAGTGTCTGATATTTTTTCAATTCTTTATATGTTCTAGATAATAGTCCTGTGTCTGAAGAACAGCTGGGCAAGATTTTTTCCCACTCTGTGGGTTGTCTTTTCACTGTGTAGGTGATTTCTTCTGCTGTACAAAAATTTTTTGCTAAGATGAGATCCCAGTATTGATTCTTTTTAGTATTTTCCATGCCATTGGGGTTTTGTTCATGAAGTCTTTGCCTACACCTATGTCTTCAAGTGCTCTGTCTATTCTCTCTCCCTGCAGATTTAGTGTTTCTGTTTTAATATTTAGATATTTGAACCATTTCAATTTTAGTTTAGTGACTGATGAGAGACAGGTATGTACTTTTAGTCTTCAGCACATAGTAAGCCAGTTTTTTCAGCACCATTTATTAAAGAGGCTATCTTTCTTCCAGTGAAAATGTTTGTTCCCATTGTCAAAGATAAGGTGACTGAATGTGTTTGGAGTTGTTTCTCCATCTTCTAATCTGTTCCATTGATCCTTGTTTTTTTTTTTTTTTTTTTTTTTTTTTTTTTTTTTTTTTTTTTTTTTTTTTTTTTTTTTTTTTTTTTTTTTTTTTTTTTTTTTTTTTTTTTTTTGCCAGTACCCGACATTTTTTTTATCAGGGTAGTTCTGTAGTATAATTTCATGTCAAGTATTGTAATACTCCCTGACTTGCCTTCGTTATCCAAAATTAGTTTTGCTATTCTAGGTCTCTTCTGGTTCCAAATAAATATTAGGATTGTTTTCTCTAATTCCATGACATATACTATGGGTATTTTTTATCAAAATTGCCAGAAATCTATCTAACAATCTTTGGAGTTTGGCCATTTTCACCATGTTGATTCTTTTTACCCAAGACCAAGGAATATCTTTCAAATTTTTCTTTGATATCATTTTTCAGAGCACTACAGTTTTCAATGTAAAGACCTTCTACTTCCTGTTAGATTGAGTCCTAAGTATTTCTTTAATTTCAATGCTACTATGAAAGGTGTTTTTTCCCCAATTTCATGCTCAGTGAATTTAGTTTTTATATACAAGATTGCTATTGATTTTTGAGTGTTCACTTTCTATCTAGCTATGCTACTAAATTTGGTTATTAAATCTAGAAATGTTTTGGTGGAGTTTTTGGGGTCTTCTATATAAAGTATCATGTCATAGTTCCAGAAATATGTTGAATAGGAGTGATGATAGTGAACATCCTTGTATTCCTGATTTTAGAGTGAAAGCTTTCAGCTTTTCGTAATTTATTTTGATGTTGTCTATTGGGTTGTCATACATGGCTTTTATCAGATGGTAATAAAGATAATTTCTTACAATTTTCTGTAGGGTTTTTATCATGAATAGATATCAAACTTTGTCAAATGATTTTTCTGCATTTATTGAGATGATCCATATAATATTTGTCCTTAGCTCTGTTAATTTTTTTTTTTATGTTTGTTGGTTTGCCTATGTTGAACCATCCCTGTATCCCTAGGATGAATCCTGGTGTATAGTCTTCTTGATGATTTGTTGCATTCTGTTTGCCAGTACCTTAGTGAGGATTTTTGTATCTATGTTCCTTAGAGAGACTGGCTTATAGCTCTCTTTTTTGGTTGGATGATCCTCAGATTTTGGTATCAGGGTAATACTTGCTTCCAGGAATGACTTTGGGAGTATTGCTTTTACTTTCAATTTCATTAAAGAGTTTGAGTAGTAGTATTACATCATCTCTAAATTTCTGGTAGAATTCAGTAGTGAATCCATCAGGACCTGGGCTTTTCTTTGTTGGTAAGTTTTTAATTATATTTTCAATTTCACTGACTGATATTGGGTTACATACAATTTTTGTATTTTCTTGATTCAGCTTTGGGAGTTTGTTTATCTAGGAATATGTCCATTTCTTCAGTGTTATTCATCTTATATAGAATGAATGTTCTTGAAGTAGGTATTGATAATCTTTTGGATTGCTGAAGAATTCATTATGATTCCATTCCTAAATGCATGAATTGAGTTTTTTCCCCCTTTTTTTCACAAGGTTGACTAAGAGTTTATCAATTTTATTTAATCTTTCAGAGCATCAATACTTGCATTCATTGATTCTATTGTTTTCTTAGTCTTCTTTGCATTAATTTCTGCTTTGATCTTCATAATTTCTTTCTTTATATGAGTTTTAAGCTTGACTTATTCTTCTTTTTCCTAAAAATTTTGAGGTTCACCATTTGTTTATTTGAACTTGCTATGTTTTCCTGATGTGAGACTTCACCACTATAAATTTCTGTTGTAGAACTGCTTTCATTGTGTCCCATAAGATCTGGTATGTTGTAGTAGCTTTTTAATTTAGACATAGAAACTGTCTAATTTCTTCTTTAATTTCATCTGTGACCCACTGGTTGTTCAAGAGGGTGTTATTTTATTTCCATGTGTTTATGCAGTTTTGTGGTTTCTTTTGCAAATGATTTCCAATTTCATCGCACTATAGTATGATAATATGCATGGGATAATTTCAATTCCTTTGCCTTTACTTAAGCATTTTCTATGGGTTAGTATGTGGTCTATTTTGGAGACTATCCCATGCACAGCTAAGAAGAATGCATATTCTGATATTTTGGTGGAACACTCTGTACATATCTACTAAGTCCATTTGTTCACAGCTTTAGTTCAACTCTGATATTTCTTTGCTGATTTTTTTGTCTAGTCAATCTATTTGTGGCAGAGCAGTATTGAGGTCTCCCATTGCAACTATGTTAGTATTTATTTGACTTTTCATGTCTGTTAACATTTGTTTTACATAGTTGTGTGTGCTGGTATTTGGTGCATATATATTTATGAATGATATCTCTTCCTTTTGGAGTTTTCCTTATCAAGTACACAGTGATTTCTTTGTCTCTTTTAATCAGTCTTGGCTTAAAGTTCACATTGTCTGGAAATGTAATAGCTACTCCTAATTTTTTCCATGTTCTCATTGAATGATATATTGTTTTCCATCCTTTGACTTTTAGTCTATGATTTCATTTTTAATTAAATGTTTCTCATATGCAGCTTATTGTTGTCTTGTTTCTTGATCCATTCTGCCAGTCTGTTTCTTTTGAATGGTGAATTTAGACCATTTATATTGATAGTTATAACTGATATATGTTGGCTTATCCTTGTCATGTTATTTTCCTGTTGTTGGTTCCATCTTAACCCTCTGTTTTTTTTCTTTTTTTTTTGCCGCACCAGGGATTGAACTCACGACCTTGTGCTTGCCAGGCAGGCACTTAGGCCACTGAGCTAGATCCCGAGCCCTTCTTAATCCTCTGTTTAATGGCTTCCCTTGCCTGGTAAATTCTTTCTATTGGTGTTCTTGAAATTATCTTCATTATCTCTTTCATTATCTCTTTCTAAAATTTCCTTCAGAACATTCTGTAGAGATAGTTTGGTGGTTATGAATTTTTTCAGTTGTTCCTTTTCATGGAAGTATACAGGTTTTCCATTGATTTTGCAAGACAGTTTTGTAGGGTACATCAATCTGGGTTTGAGGTTGTTGAAATACTTTGAAATACTTGAAATACTTTACTCCAAGCTCTGCTTGACTTAAGGGTTTGTGTTGAGAAGCCTGCTGTGATTTTACTGGGATTTCTTGTATAGGTGATTTTTTTCCCATTGCTTGTAATATTCTATTCTTGTGATAAATTTCTTGAATCTTGATATTAAATGCCTTGGTGCAGATTTATCTTGGTCATGGCTAATTGAATTCTATATGCCTTGTTTATCTGTATATCAAATTCTTTTTCCATTCTTTGACATTTTTCTGTCATTCCTTCTGTGAGCAAGCTTTTTCATGTCATTTTCTCTGTCTCCTGCATTTATGTAAACTCTGATCAATCTTATGCTGTTCTTCTTTGCATCACCTAGCACCTGTTGGATTGATTTTACATTTTCCCTTGGTATTTTTAAGAGAGCTTTCTTTTTATGATCAATAACCACAATCTTCTCTTCTATATCTGTCCTCACCTTGATTCAGTTTGCCTTGCAAACTTTAAATGAAATTTTTAATCTCCTGGATATGTTTGAATTTGTTTCTTATGTTCTGTTTGTTTCCTATATTGGGGATTCATGATTTCCATCATGTTCCTAAACTCATCTTTTTTTTATCCATGTCTACATTAGACTCACAGAGCAAGTCTTTAATTATGATTGTCATCTATTTCTTTGCCTGAGAGTTTATTTCTGATCTGATTTTCTCTATAGTCTCATTCACCTC